>JAOANR010000005.1:26968434-27159583 GCA_030278955.1 Hygrophila difformis
TTTAAATACCACAAGGTATTGGGGGGAAGACAATCGGGGCAGTGGTAATGGCATTAGAGTGGTTAATTTGCTTGGTAAGCTGAGGTCACTTAAAGGAAAAAGCAAAGGGTGGGATGGATATGGGGCGAAGGCACTGGAGGACCGAATCTCGAAACTAATTTCTAGCATCGGTGAATTGGAAGACAGATCGGTCCGATTTAATCATGGAGGAGGAGGTTCTGGCTGAGTGGAGCGGCAAAAAACGGAGCTGTGGCATTTATTCATGGCGGAAGAGAGAAGGTGGCAACAAAAGTCGAGGATCCTCCGTTGGATTAAGGAGGGAGATAATAACACAAAATTCTTTCATAATATGGCATCAATTAATCGGAAGAAGAATCATATAGGGACTATCAAATGGGGCGATCGGATGGAGGAAGAGCCTCAACAGATCAAAGCAGCGGCACTTGAATACTTTCAGTCCTTATTTTTGAAGAACAGGGAAGAATTATTCTCGGTGAAAAATGTTGGATTTCCCAGGTTGTCTGACATGGATAGAGCATGGTTAGAAAGGGGTTTTTTCAGAGGAAGAGGTTAAGTCGGCAGTATGGAGTTGCAAGAGTGATAAAGCCCCAGGGCCGGACGGTTATAACTTGGGCTTTTTCAAGACGTTCTGGGAAAGTTTAAAGGGGGATATTATGGCAATGTTCCGGAGATTGGAAGCGAATGGGAAATTACCTAGGGAGGTGGGTGGATCTTTCATCGCTCTGATTCCCAAGATTGAAAGGCCTGTTGAATTTGGGGATTATCGTCCTATATCTCTTGTGGGAAGCGTGTATAAGATTATAACAAAAGTGTTGGCAAAGCGGCTTCAAAGCGTGTTGGGCGGATTGGTGGGTGAGTCACAGATGGCCTTTATTCGTGGTAGGCAGATTCTCGACGGTGCATTGATCGCTGCTGAGGTGATTGAGTCAACAAAATCGTCGGTCGGAGGGGCTTCGTTGTCAAACTTGATTTCGCTAAAGCATACGACAACGTATCATGGGAGGTACTTTTTGAAGTGATGGCAGCAATGGGATTTGGAGAAACATGGGTTTGAGGATAAAGGAATGTGTGACAATCGGCTACTACGGCGGTCATTTGATTAATGGGCTCACCAACTACTTTTTTCAAGATGCACAATGAGACTACGTCAGGGAGACCCTTTATCACCTTACCCTCTTTGTTCTTGTTGCGGAGGTTATTATTAAGTTGATTAAGAAGGCTGGGGAGCAGGGTTTATTCGCTGGACTACCCGAATGTGAGAGGGGTCCGGTAATTACAACATATCCAATATGCTGACGATACGATCTTCTTTTGCGAAGGGACTATCCAACAAGTTACGGTGATCAAAAGAATTTTGTGGTGTATGTCATTGGCTACTGGGCTTAGGATAAATTTTTGGTAAGAGTAGCTCGTATGGTATCAATTGTCCGTCCGAACTTGAGAATGAAGCAGCGGAATTACTTGGCTGTAGGGTGGGGTGTTGGCCGATGAAATACCTGGGGTTGCCTATTGGAGGAAGAATCAATGGTGTGGACATCTGGAGACCGGTCCTGGAGAGTATGGAGAGGAGGCTGATGGGGTGGAAAGGGAGACTCCTGTCTCAGGCAGGTAGACTTTGTCTCATTAAATCAATTTTGGGTAGCCTTCCGGTGTACTTCCTATCTTTATTCAAAGTGCCAAAGATAGTGGCGGAGAGACTGGAAAAGATAAAAAGATGCTTCTTTTGAAATGAGTGGAATGGGGAGAGGAAGCTGCACACCATTAATTGGGAACGAATTTGCCAGAATAAGGAGGTTGGGGGATTAGAGTTATGGGACACAGAGGCTTTCAACGCTGCTTTGCTAACCAAATGGAGGTGGAGGTTTGGGCAAGGAAAAGCGCTTTGGAAAGAGGTAATAGACGCTAAATATTATAGGGGTAAGGACTGCTTAATTCCTGATTCAATTGTCGGTAGGACGATGTGGGGTAATATTTGCAAATCTTGGGAGAAGTTGTCTTCGGCCGACCAGGACAGTTTCAAGATTATTATAGGAGATGGAGGAAGGGCACGCTTTTGGCAGGACGTCTGGTGCGAGGGAGGCAGGCCGCTAAATATTTTATTTCCTCGAATGTATGCCTTATCTTGTAATAAGGGTGGGATGGTGGTGGAGTTTGGGTCTTGGTCAGGAATGGAGTGGGACTGGAATATTGCATTTAGAAGGCAGCTGTACGACTGGGAAATAGAGGTTTGGGAGGAAATGATGGCATTGTTAAAAAGTACTAAGTTGTGTAGATTTATTCCGGATCGGGTGGTATGGTCCAAAGAAATGAATGGAGTGTTCTCTGTTAGATCATGTAGGTCACGTTCTGAAGGGGGTGAGTCAAATGCATTGCAAGCAGCTTGGAGGACCTTGTGGAAGATAAAGGTACCTATGAAATCAAAACTCTTGGTTTGGAAGCTTCTTAATGGTGCATTGCCTACCCGGGATATGCTAGTGCAAAGGAGGTGTATTCAAGCATCAGAAATCCACTGCCCGCTGTGCAAAAAGGATGTCGAAACTCCAGAACATTTGTTTTGCACCTGTGATAAGTCAGGAAGGTTATGGGTACCAGGGTGCATCATGGTTTGGAGTTGGTTGGGCAAATCCGAATAATATTTCTAACTTGGTTGCAGGGTGGTTTAGCCTTCATCCTCCACAAGACCGTGTAGATCTATGGCTGGTTACAGGTATTGGCATCATTTGGTCGATCTGGTCAAACAGAAATGATAGCATTTTCCGAGGCAAAGATTATGATTTTAGAGAGGTGGTAGCTACATTGAAATGGAAGGTGAGAACCTAGTGGGAAGTCGGGTACAACAGGCAACATTGCTATTGTGGAGATGTCGAAGTTGATTTTCCTGTAGGATTGTTTCAACATAGGGGTAATTGTGAGAGAGCTCCTCGACATGGAATGGTATGGGTAAGACCTTTGGAGGGGTGGTGGAAAATCAATACAGACGGGCCATCTCTTGGGAATCCTGGTCCGGCTGGAATTGGGGGGGTCATCAGAAACGAGAAGGGAGAAGTAATTTACATCTTATCGGAATACATTGGATTGACTGATTCAACGGAAGCCGAGATTAAAGCAATAGCTAGGGTCTGCTCGACATTGCTGCGTGATCAAGGGTTTCCATTACCACGGCTAATTTTCGAGTGCGACTCAAGCAATGTGGTGAAATGGCTTTCCAAGCCAGAGACATTGCCATGTCGATTTAATAAGTTTCTTGGTCCGATTATGGTGGTGTTGAAATGTGCAGGTGAGGTGCGTGTACAACATATTGTACGGGAATGGAATAAGGTTGCAGATCACTGGGCGAAGGCAGGCGCGACAAACTCAGGAAACACTGAAGTGTGGTTTTGATTTAGAACGGCTATTGCATGAGTCATTGCTTATATTCACTGAAAGAGTGCTGTTTTTTCTGAGGAGTGAAAGACTGGACATAATTCTTGATGGAACGAGTTACCGTTCAGATCTGGGGGCTGGAAAGGATGTGCTATGCTGCGGAAGTGATGGTATAAAAAAGATGTTGCAAATGGGAGCCATACGAGAAGACTGGATCAGGGCTGGCGTTCTCTATGCGTGCAATTGAGGTGATCAGACGGTAGTGGATAATACAAGTTGAAGAATGCAGATTCTTGCTGATTTTTGTCAAAAATTGAGGAATGGCCCTAAACCTATTTGGATGAATTGAGAATAAATGAAAGAACCTGGTTGGCTGCTGGGGGAATGCTGTAGGTCGAGTCCAAGTACAACACATTTTAAGGGATCGCAACGATGAGGCAGATCAATGGGCTAGGCTGGGGGCTGTCGGTAGTGGACGGATTGAAGAATGGTTTTAGCTGAGTATTTGCTGCTGGAGAGTTGGGGAGGTCAATGCACTGAAATATGATGAGGAAAAGGAACTCAATTAATGATCATTTTGTTTTTCTGTATCTTGATTGTGCAGGTTGGAGATTGAAAACTGCTGGAGACTTGAAGATTGAAAATGCACTGATACATGATGAGGAAAAGGAACTCAACTTCTGACCATTTTATTTCTTTATCTTGATTGTGCACCTGGTGGTTGACCGCGGTGCACCCAAATTCTCATGTTGTTGAGCGGTGCAAATAGTTTGGCTACTTGGTGTCCGAGTTGGTCCTTTGCCACTGACATATGTTGTAGCAAGAAAAGGAGTAGAAGTGTAAATGTGCGGAAGTGAGATGATAGAACGGAAATACAAAGAGGACGGCTACTACTTTATGCCTGGGACTGACGACGAAGCTGATGCTGCATGATGATCCACAATTGGCTGATTGGTGACAAATACAGGTCTTATGTTTCGTGTTATGAATATATTGAACCATCCGACAAACTACCCGACGAGGTCAGAACTTTAAGGTACTGTTCAGTCTCGATGAATGCATTTGTGGTGATCATATTGTAAATCCTAGAATTGCTTCATTATACACATTGAACCTACATATACTCACTCCAGTACACTGATAAGGATAAAGGAACTTGGTTTGCCCTATTTTGGCCATATTCTCTCCTTTCCAATCCATCAACTCTTGTGAGCCACTTTTCAGCCTAACTGATAAATCTTATTTCTACTCAGCCCTCACTTTGTCCCGTGAATCAATAGTCCTCCTCCTGACCTAGCCAGACAGCTTCTTTGCTCATTGGTTGATTTAGGAACCGAGTATGATGGTTGGCATTTAAGATTGAACATGAAAAAAATAACTTTGGTTTGATGTGTTGTGTTTGTAATTGGCTACTGGTTAGCATTCTGAAAAAAAAAAGAGAGAAAAAAAAAGAACGGAAAAAAATGTTTGATGATGAAAAAAAAAGGAAAAAGAAAAAAATGAAAGAAGAAGAAAAGAGAAGGAGCTATTGAGAGGTAATGTTAGGGGCACTTTCTGGAAGAAACTTGCTTTGATTCATGGAAAAGTTTGGAGCCCCATGGTACCTTTGATCTGTTATGTTGATGGTGTTAGCATCACCAGCTGGTACTCCTCTTTGCAACATGTTTTTTGAAGCCCGATGCGATCATCATAAATGGTTTCTTTATCCCTTTACCCGCTTCCCTTTTGTCCACCCCTAGCCTTGGCCGATAATAACCTTTCTTTGTCTCTTTGAATCGATGTATTGGAGTTGAGTATAATGCAGGGAAAATTTGTTTTTGAAGCAGGCTTATAGGATTGTAAATATGACTCACCGCTCCTACTGTTGTTGTTGTTCTTGAGACGATGAATTAAAAGCTGTCGAGGAGGTTATGGGATGATGTATGTTTTGCAATACAAACCTCCTGACGTTGCTGCGGGGCTCTACTCACGGATGTTTGAGGTCATGAATGACTATAGTGAAGTAGTGCCTATTCACTAGCAAAGAGACATTGCATGCTGTTATCACCAAAAATATTATACCAGAAAAAATTGGGATTTAAGTAATTTAATATGGGCAATTTAGTTGGCCTAAAAAATTAAATTACTTTGTTTATTGAATAAAAATATTTAATATCAATATTTATGGCTAAGAAAAATAATAATAGTAATAGATTATTGATGCACCCTGTGAAACCACATTTAAATAAGCTTAAATTATGTTAAAATGAACCTAAATTGCATGCAAGAGACCCTATTTTACTGCTTTTTAGTGTATATTTCATGTAATGTGTAAATATTAATAAGACCGGTTAAATTGAGCTTATCCGAGCCCAATTTACCTTGTTTTATGCTTTTCAATAAGACTTTGGCAATTCTAATACATTGCAATGATGTTTCAGGCATTAAAATGAAGAAAGATGTTCGGAGGTCAAATGATGCAAAATTCGGAATTTTCAACACTGGAAGGCTCCAGAATGCGCCACATAGGCATGGCGGCGCATAAAAATGCTCTCTAGCGCCACTTTATGCGCCACCTCAACACTTGGGAAAATTTCGGATGGAAAAAGCTTCAGGATGCGCCACAATAGCTTGGTGGCGCCTAAAAGTGCTCTCCAGCGCCACAAAATGCGCCGCAGGGTAAAATTTGGGAAATTGTCAGAATGCACCGCACCTTCTTGGCGGCGCATAAAAGTGCCTTTATGCGCCACTTTTTGCGCCACTTTCGAAAATTCGGAAAATCTTCGTATGCGCCGCAGCTCCTTGGTGGCGCCGAAAACCTCTTCCGAGCACCACTTTTTGCGCCACAGTCGCGGTTGAGCAGTTTTCTAACCTCCCGAACACGGTTTTAAGGTCCGTTTTTCTTCATTTCTTCATCCCAGACTCATATTATCGACAAAAGGACTCTGCAACTTTGGAGAAGAAGGCCGATAACACCGAACCATGCCGGAGGAAGTGATCAGAGCGTCTTCTCTGATTGTGTTCTTCGCATTCTAGGTGTTGTTTTTCTTTTTCTCGCTTTGTAATGTTTAGGATTTGCTTTTAAACATAATTTCCTACTGTTTTCATGTTTGTAAATGGATTTCTATGTTGTTCGTATTAGAAGTGTTCTAGAACGGGAGTTCGGAATTACTTTGAAGTACGAATCTATGTTTTTATGGAAGCAATAATAATGATCGATGTTTATATGTTAAATCTGGATAAATCTGTAATGATGTTAGAATTTGAATTCGGATTGTTGTTTTACTGCATAAAATGAATCGATGATTCTGTATTCTCTTTAATCTGATGTCTATGTCATTAATCTGCAATTCAGAATTGATCGATCTTTTCTATTATTCCATTTACAGTAATCTGGCAATATCCTAATCTGTTCACATTCTAAATTTAGTATTAAAATCCATTTTACCATGTTTTATCAATATTTTACCATAATTGTTAGATTATTTACACTATTCTGCATATTTAAATGTTAGAATCTAATCTGTATGATTTCTACTTTGCTAAATCGGGAGATAAAAAGTGAAAATTAGATTTTAGTACCGGTCTTGGAATAAATCACATTAAAATAGATTCTGGCATGTACACGCTGATTTGGGAAATGAAATGTGTCGTTTAATCACAATAGGAAAATTTGTATGCTTGGGAAAGACTTAAATTTATGCCTAGACTGATGATTGCAGAATGTTAGATAATTTAATTTGCTTCCATGAAGTCTGTTTTTACAAGTTATGAAAATTAGGAAATTGGTATATATTTAATCTTTATAAAATCATTAAATCTGTTGAAATTGATCTTTTTAGACATTGGGAAATGCTAAATCATTATGCAATTTCACTTTTATATAAAGATGGCATGTTCTAAATCATTACAAGCATATATCTTATTTTTATTTTTATTATTTTAAATTTTTAACTTGCTTTATTTTAAATTTAATGCTATCATTTTAATTTAATCACCATTAGAATTAAACAAACTCTTTTCAAAATATAATATATATTATTAATGAACTTAAAATGACTAAGTTTTCTCCAGAATAAAATAATATTTTGAATTCCCTTGGGTTCGACCCGGTAATTCACCGGTTTTTATTACTTGATGACAACCATCCGCTTGTGGTAAAATATGAGTAGTGAAAATTACCCCATCAAGTTTTTGGCGCCGTTGCCGGGGAATTTGTTGTGAATTTTTAATTGTTTTTAGTTTATTAATTTAAATTTATTAAGTTAAATATTAATTTAACTGTTACTTATTTTATTTTATTTAATATTTGCATTGCGAAGCAAACAAGCAGAAATAGCTTATGATCCTGAAATTGAGCGTACTCTTAGAGCGATTAGATTAGGGAAACGTAGGAGACCAGCTCAGTTGGAAATTTTAATTAATTCATCCTCTGATGAAGAAGACTATTCTCCAACGACTGGAGTTTCAACAATTCAAACTAATCAATTAATTGCTCAGTTCAATAGGTTAAACATGGCAGCGAATAATAATGATAATCAGGGTAATAATGGAGGTAACGGTGGTGATTTGGAGCACGATGATCAAGCTGAAATGACCATTGAAGAACACTTACAAGGAACTAGTGGAAATCTGCTTAATAGAACTCCAAGGCCAGATGTAGATGCTTTAAGCTTTACCCTTCAGCCTGCACTAATCACAATGGTTCAAGCTAATCAATATAATGGAGCACCTACTAATGATGCTGTAGAACACATAAGGAACTTTCTGTACTATTGTGATACAGTGAAAATAAATGGTGTCACTAGTGATGAAATTAAGTTGAGATTGTTCTCGTTTTCACTGAGAGATAAAGCTAAAACTTGGTACAACTCACTTCAATTAAGGGATGTCACTACTTGGGATAAAATGTTAGAAGCTTTCTTAGAACAATTCTTCCCACCATCCAAGGTTATTGAATTACAAGAAAAAATCAAAGAATTCGTGCAAGATGAGGGTGAAACTTTACTTGAAGCATGGGATAGTTACAACACCTTATTGGCGAGATGCCCGAATCATGGCTTTGAAGATTGGCAGCAGATGCACTTCTTCTACAATGGGTTGATTGATCATTGGAGGAACTTGTTGGATGCAGCAGCTGGAGATTCTTTTCTATCTATAGGACCTTCTAGAGCTAAGGAAATCATAGAGAAAAAGATTTCTAATATGAAAAAATTTCCTGGTAAGAAAAATGCTAGAAATAAAACTAAAGGAGGAATCTATGAAGTAGAAAAGGCAGTTGCTATAGATTCTAAGTTGGATGCTTTGATGAGGGAGGTTTCTACACTTAAGAAAGGTCAAGCTAAAGTTGTGAGATGCGGTATTTGTCATGGACCTCACGAGTCATCAGCCTGTCACTTGCTTGATCAAGGGCTTCAAGAGACTATGCAGTGTGAGGGGACTGAAGAGCAAGTGGAAGATGTGAACTACATGGGAAATAGGCAGCAAAACTACAACCAAAACCGTCCTCAAAATCAAAACTTCTATCCAAATCAGAATTCTCAATTTCAACAGAACACCTATCCACAAAACAACCGTCAATCTTATCCACAAAACCAAAATCAAAATTACCCAAATCAAAACCAGAATTTTCAAAACCAAAATCAAAACCAAAACTATAATCAAAACAGAAATCAGAATCAACCTTTTTACCCTAACCAACAGCCTAGGAACTTTCAACCTCAACAACAGCTGCAACAAAATCAAATAAGTGATGAGGTCAATTTAAAAGAGTTAATGAGCACAATCGTGTCTCAACAACAAACAATTCAGCAAATGCAAGCCTCAATGAGAAATTTAGAAGTACAAGTTGGTCAAATTGCTAGGGATACTTCAAATAGACAGCAAGGAACACTACCAAGCATGCCTGATCCTAATCCAAAAGAGCAATGTAAAGCAATCACTTTAAGGAATAAAAAGGAATTACCCAATCCTTACCCTACCTTAGATGATCCAGAAATTTTAGCTGATACTGTAGATGATCAAAATGGGGATATAGAGAAAGAAACTCAGCATAAAAACACTGATGACCCTAAGGAGAGTGAGAAACTTAGAGTTGAACAAGATAAGGGTAAAGGAAAGTCTGCTGTCCCAGTCAAGCCATATCAGCCACCTATTCCATATCCACAGCGCCTTAAGAGGGCTAAGGAAGATAAAGATTATGCCAAATTCTTAGAAGTCTTTAAAAATTTAAGAATTGATATTCCTTTTTCTGATGCCATTGCACAAATGCCTGTGTATGCTAAGTTTTTAAAAGAAATTCTATCAAAAAAGAGGAGTGTTGATGATGAAGAGAAAGTGACACTGACAGGAGAATGCAGTGCAATTTTACAAAGAAGGCAACCTATTAAACAAAAAGATCCTGGAAGTTATACTATTCCGTGCATTATTGGCACAAAAGAATTCAACAAAGCTCCGTGTGATCTCGGGTCTAGTATTAATCTGATGCCTTTACATGTCTTTAGAGAACTAGGAGTAGGAGTTGTGAAGCCTACTAGGATGCAGCTACAGCTTGCTGATAGATCTATTAGGACTCCTTTAGGCATTGTAGAAGATGTTCCTGTTCAAGTAGAGAGTTTCATTTTCCCTGTCGACTTTGTTGTTCTTGATATGGAAAAAGACATTGATATTCCTCTGATTTTAGGTAGACCATTTTTGCAAACTGGTAGGGCTATAGTTGATATGGATGATGGTAAAATTACACTTAAAGTAGGTAATGAACAAGTGTCGTTTGACATTTCTAAGACAACTAAAACACAACACGCTAGTTCTGACACCTACCCGTGTAATAGAGTCACAGCTATCTATCAGGAGGATGAGGTGATTGAGAGAGAGTTCTTTGCTAGGCATGATCCCTATAGGAAATTTGAGCAGTTAGTGGAGAGTTGTGAGGACTTAGCTGAAAGTAAGTGTGAGGGAGGATTACCTGTGCAAGCAACATGTGTGATAGAAGAATCTAAGTTAGTCCCATCTGTTGAAAAGCCACCTACATTGACATTGAAAGAGCTGCCATCACATTTGAGGTATGTTTTTCTTGGTGAGAATGATACTTTACCTGTTATTGCAAGTAATAAATTAAATGATGATCCATTAAATGCATTAACCCAAGTGTTGAGCAAGCATGTTAGAGCAATAGGTTGGACGATAGCTGACATCAAGGGACTGAGTCCAGCATTGTGTACACATCGGATTTATATGGAGGAGGATGATAAGCCAGTGAGACAGCCCCAGAGGAGATTGAATCCACATCTACAAGAAGCTGTAAGATCAGAGGTTATTAAACTACTCGATGCAGGTATTATCTATCCTATTTCTGATAGTCAGTGGGTGAGTCCAGTTCAAGTAGTGCCTAAAAAGGGAGGTATGACTGTGATTAGAAATGAAAATGGTGAATTAGTACCTACTAGACCTACTACTGGATGGCGTGTATGCATTGATTATAGGAGATTGAATGATAAGACTAGGAAAGATCATTTTCCACTGCCTTTTATTGATCAAATGCTAGAGCGTTTAGCTGGTCATGAGTTTTATTGCTTTTTAGATGGCTATTCTGGTTATAATCAAGTTCCAATTGCACCTGAGGATCAAGATAAAACTACATTTACATGTCCTTACGGTACATTTGCATATAGGAGAATGCCATTTTGGTTTGTGTAATGCTCCAGCTACATTTCAGAGATGCATGATGTCTATATTTTCTGATTTAATTGAGACATGCATTGAAGTATTTATGGATGATTTTTCTGTATTCGGGTCTGATTTTGAAAAATGCTTAATTAACTTGGAGAAAGTTCTGATTAGATGTGAAGAGTCAAATTTAGTTCTTAATTGGGAAAAATGTCATTTTATGGTTAATGAAGGTATTGTCTTAGGACATAGGATTTCTAAAAATGGCATTGAAGTTGATAGGGCTAAAGTAGAAGTGATTGCAAAAATTCCACCTCCTAATAATTTAAAAACTTTGAGAAGTTTTCTGGGACATGCTGGATTTTATCGAAGGTTTATAAAAGATTTTTCAAAAATTGCATTACCTCTGTTTAAGCTGCTATGTAAAGATGTCGAATTTGATTTTACTGACGAGTGTATTGAGGCGTTCAATAGGATCAAGGAAGCATTGGTAACAGCACCAATTATTCAGCCACCTGACTGGAGTTTGCCATTTGAGATCATGAGCGATGCTAGTGACTTTGCCGTTGGAGCAGTATTGGGTCAACGAAAGGATAAGAAACTTCATGTTATTTATTATGCTAGTCAGGCTTTAAATACTGCCCAGAGAAATTATGCCACCACTGAAAAAGAACTTTTATCTGTTGTTTATGCATGTGAAAAGTTTAGGCCATATCTGATAGGCTAAAAAACTGTAGTTTACACTGATCATGCTGCTATTAAATATCTATTTGCAAAGAAGGATGCTAAACCACGGTTAATTAGATGGGTATTATTGTTACAGGAATTTGATTTAGAAATTAAAGATATAAAAGGAGATGAGAATCCTGTAGCTGATCATTTATCTAGATTGGAGCATGAAAAAGGGGAAGAAAGATTAATTAATGATGCATTTCCTGATGAAAATTTGTATTTAATAAATAACACTTCCTCTGATCCGTGGTTTGCTGATTTTGTGAATTATTTAGCATGTGGTGTAATTCCTGATCATTTAAAATGGCATAGCCAAAAACAAAAATTTAAAACTGATGCTAAATATTTTATTTGGGATGAATCTTATTTGTTTCGACTCTGTTCAGATCAGATCATAAGGAGATGCATCCCTGATGAGGATTTTGAAAAAGTGTTAAAGGCTTGCCACGAAGGACTTGGAGGAGGACATGTTGGACCGAACAGGACAGCTCATAAGGTACTCGAAGGTGGTTTATATTGGCCTAATATTTATCGTGATGCTAGATCATTTGTGCTAAAATGTGATGTATGTCAAAGGGCTGGTAATATCACTAAAAGATATGAAATGCCTCTAAAAGGAATTATGCCTGTTGAGTTGTTTGATTTGTGGGGAATTGATTTCATGGGTCCATTTCCACCATCTAATGGGAAGTTGTATATTCTTGTTGCTGTAGAGTATGTGTCAAAATGGGTAGAAGCTGAATCATGTGCTTTAAATGATGCTAAACAAGTGATTAAATTTCTGAAAAAGCAAATCTTTACTCGTTTTGGTGTACCTAAAGCAATCATTAGTGATGGTGGATCTCATTTTGTTAATAGGGCTGTTAATCAATTGTTATCTAGATTTCATGTTCATCATAGGATAACAACACCCTATCATCCTCAAGCCAATGGTCAGGTAGAAGTCACTAATCGTGAGATTAAAAAGATTTTGGAAGCCACTGTAGGAAAATCTAGGAAAGATTGGGCTTTTAAGTTAGATGAAGCAGTGTGGGCTTATAGGACAGCTTTTAAAACACCTATAGGTATGACTCCTTTTAAATTGGTTTATGATAAGGCTTGTCACTTACCTTTTGAACTTGAGTTTAAATCACTTTGGGCTATGAAGAAGTTGAATTTTGAATTTAAAGAAGCTCAAGGAAAAAGGAAAATAGATCTCACTGAATTAGAAGAAATTAGACGTCAAGCTTATGATAATGCTCTAATTTATAAGGAGAGAACAAAGCTTTATCATGATAAGATGCTTAGGCCTAAGGTGTTTGAAGCTGGACAATTAGTGCTTTTATTTAATTCTAGATTTAAACTGTTTCCTGGTAAATTGAAGACAAAGTGGTCACGACCTTTTAGGATTGTTAAGGTGTTGGATAATGGTGCAGTAGTTTTAAAAGCTGAAGATGAAAGGGAATTTACTGTAAATGGTCAAAAACTTAAACATTATTTTGGAGATGAAGTTAAATTCATCGAACAAATTAATGTTAAGCCTTTGGTTATTTAAATCTGCTTATTGAAGTATTTGCATTGCATGTTAATTATGTTGATTTTTGATTTATTAAATTTATAAAAACCAATAAAAATTATAAAATGACAGAAAAAGACAAAAATATTTTGCATCTTATTGTTGAGGTGTTTTTATCTGCTTTATTTCTTTTGCTAATCTAAGTTAGATGTGTTTTTAGTTTAATTATGTTATCTAAATGTTATGCTATGTTAGTTGCATGTGTTCAATGAATTGAGTAGGACATTGTTTTTGAATTGGAATAAGTAGCAAAATGTTGAGAAATGATGGATTTATGTGTGCTTGGAGGATTGATATTGACATGTGTATTTTGACTCGGTGATGAGTTAAGGAGGACAATCTATATGGACTAGTTGGTTTAATTGATGAAAATTATGACCCGGGAGGATTTAAAGAGTCTATATATGCTAAATCTGACTTGTTAACCTTAGGGAGTGTAATAACTATCATTTTGCTTAAGTTTGAGCTGAAATTCGAGTGTTACAGGCTCAGTTTAGGCGCCACACCTTCTTGGTGGCGCCTAAAACCAAGCTCAGGCGCCACATTTTGCGCCAATTTTAATCCTGGGAAAATTTGAAGTCAGGTAATGCGCCACTTCTTCTTGGTGGCGCATAAAACTGCTCTGAAGCACCAATTAATGCGCCATTTTCGGACTTAGGAATTTTCTCATTCAGTCCAGGCGCCACTTCTTCTTTGTGGCGCATAAAATCATGTTCCAGCGCCATTTCTGGCGCCAACCCCAGACTTGGGAAATTTTCCGATCACAGAATGCGCCGCACAGCCTGTGCGGCGCCTAAATCATGCCTTATGCGCCACTTTTGGCGCCGACCCACGGGTCAAGGGCTCTTGACCCGGTTTTGATCGGGATTTTTAATCCCTAATTTCATTCTTCTCCCCAATTTTTCACAAACAACCGAGTCCCTCATCTCTTCTTTCTCAAGACCGAGCGCCACACCCTCTTCCAAGCGACACATTTGCGCCACTTTGGTAAAAATTCTTCCAATTCTTGTTTCCTTCTATCAATTCTTATCTACATTGTTCAAATTCTCATTCCAAAACCCAAATTTTGTTTTGTTTGAATCAAATTAGGGTTCTTAAACCCTAGTTCTTCAAATTTGGGGATTCCTCTTCAAAGTGTTCTAATCCTTCAATCTAGGTAAGAATGGCTATCCTAGTTCAATTATTATCATATTCTAGTGCTTTGGAATGCATTAATTTTGGTATTGGTGTTGTTACTTGAATTTTGGGTTTTTGTAGAATGTGGGATAAAATTTGATTTTGATTGTCTAAATTCTAGTTTTAGCATGAACAAGTGTTGTTGAACATGGTTTGAATGCATAATGTGAAATTTTTGGATTAACATTAAAAGTTGGAATTTTTGAGAATTTTTAAATCTGAAAATTAGTTTAAATTAATTAAAATGACATTTTTGATTAATTAAATGGATGAAACATTACTCGAATATGTCATTTTAGTTATATCAAAAATATAAAGTTATTTTCTTGACAAAAATTCCATATTTTTCATAATGTGAGATAATTGAACCATGTTTTGATAAAAACTCTCTTATTTGTAATTTAGTCAATTATATAGGTTAATTTTTCATTAATAAATCGGAATGGATTTAAATATTAATTTAAACCATTTGTAATGCATTAGTTTAATAGTTTAGGTTGTTTTAGTTTGTAAATCTGAAAATTTAATAAAATAGGGAGTTTTATTAAAAAGACATGTTAAACATGATGTTTAAACTTTAGAATAAAATGGATGATATTTTTAAACAAAGTTTAGGATTCATAATTTTTAAACTGCAACATCTTGGTCATTGAGTTATTTAAATCCCACATTCTAGGTTGATGTATATGTTTGCTTTATACTTAACACTTAAGTTAAACCTTTGGTTTAAACTTAAGTGTGAGGATGGGAGGTAATGCATATATATGATACTAACCCAGAATTTTTGTACAACCAGGTACTGAAATAATGTATAATCCTCCAAACCTCCCTAAGAAATCGGGTTATAGGTATATACCCATGCCCGAGGGGAGAATGGGGATTTATGATCCACAGTCGCCGGATAGCGTTCCTACTCCTATTCCTGATGAGCATATTTTTGAAACTCGCAGACTCCGCACTAAAAATTTGGTACAGATGGATCATCCACAAGGATCGGGAGGTGCCTCCAAGTCCAAGGGACTTCTCTCCTATTTTAGGAGGAGTAAGTCCAAGAGTGGTGCATCCTCGAGACATACTACAGTACCAGCTGATGACCATCAGGAGGTCAATCAGCCTGACCAGCCTGATCAGCCCATTCAGCCTGAGACGTCCGATCATTCACAGGCCCCCTCTAGAGCCTCTCGAGGGAAGGCACCTGTCACGAGTTCCACTTCCTCTCGACCTAGGAGGGAGAGATCTGCAGCACTAGTCATACAGGAGCCTGTCCCTGAGGCTGTAGGAGGAGAGGAAGATGAGGAGGAGGTTGATCAGGAGGAGCAGCAGGATAGGGGAGGACCGAAAAGGCAAGATCCTAGAGCCTATGTCCCCGAGTTGTTTTATGTCAGGCCGGGCATATTTGATGCCACTGTATTTAGGAGTGCCAGAGCCTACGAGCTATACAAGAGGTTTCACAAGAAGAGGATTATTGCTGATAGGGGATTTTCAGATAGAGATTTGCAGCATCCTCTACTCCGTGATGCTATTAGATCCAGAGGTTGGGAGAGATTCGTTAGACATCCAGCCGGATCATATTCGTGGGAGTTGACTAGGCTGTTTTTAGCCAACGCTGAGGAGGTGGATTCTTGGATTTTCGGGGTTAGAGTGCCCATCACTCCTCAGCACATCAACCAATTTTTTGGAGTAGTGGATGTGCCTTACGGCAGAAACTTTTGGGAGCCAGACTGGAGTATTTCATGTCCCAGAGCCTAGGACAGCGATATGTCGCTCCTCAGACACCATCTGAGGACGACGATGATGAGGACTATGTTGGCTCTGGAGATGGTAGCGATGAGGGAGATGATGATGCTGAGGATGCTGATGCTGGGGATGGATCTGAAGAAGTGGGAGACAATGATGATGATGATTCTGAGGACTCTGACTGAGCGAGAGAGATGAGCGATAGATAGGCTTGTGGTCGTTATAGATGATATGTATTGATAGGCCTATGTATTTGACTCTATTGTTATTTTGCTACATTTTAGTTATTTTCTTTTGGGTTGTAATTGTCCTAACTCTACTTTCTTTTTATTATTTTTGCTATCTTTGATATACTAGTTCTGTTATTCATGTCCTTTTGGTTATATGGAGTATTAGATGGTGTTTATATAGATTATAAGGTTTTTAGTTGCTTTTAAATTCAATAAAGTAGTTCTTACCAATATCATGCTAAATTGAGTTGTTTTGAACTGGTAAAAAGATCAATGAAGTTTATTTGGACTAGATTGAGGTGTAGATGGAGTGAAATTGGTGTTGTTGAGTGATTTGGAGATTTTGACATCATGGGGAAGAACTTAGGAAAAACACATTCTGCTCGAATTGGCACAGAATGCGCCACATAGGCATTGTGGCGCCTAAATCTGCATTTCTGCGCCACTTTTGGCGCCGCAAAATTAGAATTTTTCCAAGTTTGCTTCAGGATGCGCCACACCTTCTTTGTGGCGCATAAAACCCCCTTTCAGCGCCACTTTTTGCGCCATGGCTTATTTTTAAATTTTATATTATTTTCAAAATGCGCCACACGTGCTTTGTGGCGCCTAAATTGGCCTCGGAGCGCCACTTTTTGCGCCACTGACGCAAATTTTTCAAAAATTCGCGAATCCAAAATATTCGAATCATATCCAATTGATTTTTGGGATCCTAAACAGCATTATACTGACTCCAAATCATATGTTTAGTGTATATTTGGGTCTAGATTAAATCAATCCCACCATATCTCAACAAAATCAAGATTTCATCACCTTTAAAAGAGACATGACCGATCGGTCATCACTCTCATTCCCAAATCTGTCAATTTTTCTCTTCTTCCAGTTTAATTAGCTTTCCAATCTCAATCCTTTCTTCCTAAATTCTTCCACCATGAGAACAAAGAGAAAGAATAACCCAAGAAACAATGGTGGAAAGAAATTGAAAGCCACAGAGCCTGCCCCATCACAGACACCAGAAATTAGAGAACCCATTCCGGAGCCGGCTGCTGTGGGTGCTGAAGACATATTTGTGAACAATCTGGTAGCTCCCGATTCATATAATGGTTACGATACTTCTTTCAATTCTGCTCAACCGACGGAGGATGATCCACAGCAAGAAGAAGATGTCGCTGAATCCCCGGAGGAAATTTCACCGGAAGTTCTACGTGATTCTAAAACCAAAAGAAAGAGTCACAATAGAAAGAATGACACTACTCCTCTGGAAGAATTAACAGGAGATACTTTTAATCCGGCTATTTTCATCAATCAAACTGCATATTCTTATTATCAGAAGATGGTGGAAAGATGGATTATCCTGGACAAAGGATTCACTGAAGCTGACATGGAGCGATTTTCGGTTCATGATGCTCTCATGAGTCGAGGATGGATGAAATTTGCTGCACATCCGGAAGGAGTTTATTCTTGGGAGCTTACTAGACAATTCCTATGTAATGCTCAGTATGATCATTATACTTCATGGATTAGGGGGGTGCCTGTGCCATATGGTCCCGCAGTAATCAATGAACTTTATGGTACTGTTGATGTCTCTTGCCCAGCTACGAAAAAGAAGCACTTTCATGACCCTATTCATGAAGAGGAAGGAGGACCAGAATTGGAGAAAAGAATCTTGAAAGAGATGTTCGAAACTCAAAAGAAAGTTACCTACATAGGGGAGAAGAAAGAGAATGTTGTTGCCACTTTAATGGCCGCACCGCTTTATCAGATCTACCTACTCTACAAGCATAAGGTGTTTCCTACTTCGCACACTTCACAACCGAATGCAGAAGAGCTTTATTTTGTGTATTGTGTGAAGAACGGTTTGCCTATTGATATTGGAGATATGATAGCATATGAGCTGGATAAAATGGCGTCTGACACTGCACGGACTGTGCTGGGATTTCCTGCACTGATCTGGACACTTTGTGAGAGAGCTGGAGAGAATATGACGGCCTATGCTCATGATTTGAAGCCAAAGCCTCCTATCTCATTCAAGAATTTCTATAATAAGCCTGGAGTAAAGTGTGCAGAGCCTGGTTATCCTACTACATCCCGTGGGACACCCACTTGTCATCCTGATATACCTAGTACATCTGGTACTAAGGTAGAGCCTGCAGAGATTGCAATCAATAGGATGACCTATGAGATTCATCAGCTTAGAGAGGAGATGAAGAGGAAGGAGGATAGTACACGAGCACAAATTGCACAACTCTCCAGTAGACTTGAATTCTTCATGTCTGAAAGTCTAGGTGATCGATATATTCCTCCTACTACTAGTTCGAGCTCTACAGGGAATGATGATGTTCCTAGGGAAGATGAAGTAGGTGATTCGGATGGATCTTTAGAAATCTAGATTTTTGATTAGATAGGATTGCTCCCTTTTTGGTTTAAATTGTAATAATTAGAATTATTTTGGTACTATTTTGCTTATTTAATTAGCTTCTTTATGTAATAGATGCTAGAATTTATGGTATTTTGCTTTTGGTAAATTTATGGAATTTAATATTTTAATTAAATCTGTCCATGTTTATTTAATTGATAAAAAGGGTTAATAGAAATTTAAAATCTGAAATTTATAAAATAAAATAGTAAAAATCTGAATTAAATAAATAATGGATAGAAATTTAATTGTTTTAATCTATAAATTACCATGTGTTCTAACTATTATCTTTTGTGTGAGCAAATACCATATAAATATATAAAGAAGCAGGATATGCCATGAGAAGCAAAAAGGGGACATCCAATACGGTGAAAAAATTTCTAGGATCTACATATTCCAGGTGTGATCTTTTCATGTTATATGTTATCAATTTGCATGAAGAATATGGTAAGAGCTTGAGTTGATTTAATTTTAGTTTATTTTACTATTTACTATGCTTTGAATAAAATGGTACATGCATGATTAGTTATTTTAAGTTTAAATTGTGTTTTCCCAGTGGTGCTAGTATTTAGAGATTATCACATCATTGCCAATCTGGAGAAAATCCAAATAAGTCTAAATGTTCTGCTTTAATCCGATTTTACAATTTAATGAGTGTTAGGTTTCTTAGTTTAAAGTTCTAGACTTTGTCAAATTGTTATGCAAGTTGTTTGAGCTGTTGATGACAATTCTATTTGCCTTGCAGAAAATTATTTGATTAATTAGACTAGTTATTTAGAATGTGGAAAGTTATCATTATTTATAAACAAATATGCTCGTTCCAAGTCTTTTTAAATGCTTAATTAAATAAAGTCAGAGTGAGAACCCCCCCCCCCCCCAAAAAAAAAAAAGAGAAAAAGAGGGTGATCAAATAAAAATTCATAAGCTCTTGACTGGATGACTGGCACATATTCGGTGACACGAGTAGCTTTTGGAATTCAACCGTCTACAACTCAGCCAAAGTGTCTAGAATATAGTGAAACCTAGCCATAGATTGAACATATTTAAAGACTGGAATAGGAAAGCATATTTACAGTACTCACTTTCCCATATTAAGTGCTATGTATGATTAATCTGTTTTCTGTATTGTAAGTGCTTTGGATATCTGGTTCTAATAGCTGATGCATATCAATTTGCCTAGTTCTAACACATTAAACTTTGAACCCTCTTATCTCATTTTATTGTTGAAATCTATGATTTGGCAGAACTATAAAGACTTTATCTTTATTATCTTGATTGGCAAGTTGATGTGCTAATTGATCTCATTGCTCAAGGGACGAGCAATATTTAAGTGTGAGGATGTTGATGCACCCTGTGAAACCACATTTAAATAAGCTTAAATTATGTTAAAATGAACCTAAATTGCATGCATGAGACCCTATTTTACTGCTTTTTAGTGTATATTTCATGTAATTGTGTAAATATTAATAAGACCGGTTAAATTGAGCTTATCCGAGCCCAATTTACCTTGTTTTATGCTTTTCAATAAGACTTTGGCAATTCTAATACATTGCAATGATGTTTCAGGCATTAAAATGAAGAAAGAAGATGTTCGGAGGTCAAAGGATGCAAAATTCGGAATTTTCAAAACTGGAAGGCTCCAGAATGCGCCACATAGGCATGGCGGCGCATAAAAATACTCTCCAGCGCCACTTTATGCGCCACCTCAACACTTGGGAAAATTTCGGATGGAAAAAGCTTCAGGATGCGCCACAATAGCTTGGTGGCGCCTAAAAGTGCTCTCCAGCGCCACAAAATGCGCCGCAGGGTAAAATTTGGGAAATTGTCAGAATGCACCGCACCTTCTTGGCGGCGCATAAAAGTGCCTTTATGCGCCACTTTTTGCGCCACTTTCGAAAATTCGGAAAATCTTCGTATGCGCCGCAGCTCCTTGGTGGCGCCGAAAACCTCTTCCGAGCACCACTTTTTGCGCCACAGTCGCGGTTGAGCAGTTTTCTAACCTCCCGAACACGGTTTTAAGGTCCGTTTTTCTTCATTTCTTCATCCCAGACTCATATTATCGACAAAAGGACTCTGCAACTTTGGAGAAGAAGGCCGATAACACCGAACCATGCCGGAGGAAATGATCAGAGCGTCTTCTCTGATTGTGTTCTTCGCATTCTAGGTGTTGTTTTTCTTTTTCTCGCTTTGTAATGTTTAGGATTTGCTTTTAAACATAATTTCCTACTGTTTTCATGTTTGTAAATGGATTTCTATGTTGTTCGTGTTAGAAGTGTTCTAGAACGGGAGTTCGGAATTACTTTGAAGTACGAATCTATGTTTTTATGGAAGCAATAATAATGATCGATGTTTATATGTTAAATCTGGATAAATCTGTAATGATGTTAGAATTTGAATTCGGATTGTTGTTTTACTGCATAAAATGAATCGATGATTCTGTATTCTCTTTAATCTGATGTCTATTTCATTAATCTGCAATTCAGAATTGATCGATCTTTTCTATTATTCCATTTACAGTAATCTGGCAATATCCTAATCTGTTCACATTCTAAATTTAGTATTAAAATCCATTTTACCATGTTTTATCAATATTTTACCATAATTGTTAGATTATTTACACTATTCTGCATATTTAAATGTTATAATCTAATCTGTATGATTTCTACTTTGCTAAATCGGGAGATAAAAAGTGGAAATTAGATTTTAGTACCGGTCTTGGGAATAAATCACATTAAAATAGATTCTGGCATGTACACGCTGATTTGGGAAATGAAATGTGTCGTTTAATCACAATAGGAAAATTTGTATGCTTGGGAAAGACTTAAATTTATGCCTAGACTGATGATTGCAGAATGTTAGATAATTTAATTTGCTTCCATGAAGTCTGTTTTTACAAATTATGAAAATTAGGAAATTGGCATATATTTAATCTTTATAAAATCATTAAATCTGTTGAAATTGATCTTTTTAGACATTGGGAAATGCTAAATCATTATGCAATTTCACTTTTATATAAAGATGGCATGTTCTAAATCATTACAAGCATATATCTTATTTTTATTTTTATTATTTTAAATTTTTAACTTGCTTTATTTTTAAATTTAATGCTATCATTTTAATTTAATCACCATTAGAATTAAACAAACTCTTTTCAAAATATAATATATATTATTAATGAACTTAAAATGACTAAGTTTTCTTCAGAATGAAATAATATTCTGAATTCCCTTGGGTTCGACCCGGTATTCACCGGTTTTTATTACTTGATGACAACCATCCGCTTGTGGTAAAATATGAGTAGTGAAAATTACCCCATCAATTATATGGGAGAGCCAATACCAACATCCCACAGTCATCCTGGGATTCACAGAAATGGTCCCCCGGACATCCAGAGGTGTAAAATGGGGATAAGCTACATGCCAGGACCCCATGGGAGGGTCTATGGTCGACCAAGAAGGGTGTCTTGGTCGACCACAAGATATGCCATGGACATGAGAACTCCTTTTCATTGTTTAAGTGCTCCGAATGGACCCGGAATGGCCAGAAAAGGATTATACGACCTACCGGAAGCCTGGATAGGGGGAGGGACAAACCCACACCCCATGGAAGGGTCCATGGTCCACCAAGGGGCTGGAGTGGTCGACCAAGAGGAGTTCCAGGGGGAAAGGTCCTCCTCTTCAGTGTTTAAGCGCCCCGAATGGGCCCGGAATGGCCTGAAAGGGGTTATACGACCTTCCGGAAGTCTGGACAGGGGGGTGGAAGATGCCCACACCCCATGGAAGGGTCCATGGTCGACCAAGAGGCTGTAGTGGTCGACCAAGAGGAGTGCCAAGGGGAAGATCCTCCTTTTCAGTGTGTAAGTGCTCCGAATGGGCCTGGAATGGCCAGAAAGGGGTTATACGACCTACCGGAAGCCTGGACAGGGGTGGAACATGCCCACACCCCATGGAAGGGTCCATGGTCGACCAAGGAGCTGTAGTGGTCAACCAAGAGGAGTGCCAAGGGGAAGATCCTCCTTTTCGGTGTTTAAGTGCTCCGAATGGGCCTGGAATGGCTAGAAAGGGGTTATACGACCTACCGGAAGCCTGGACAGGGGGAGGAACATGCCCACACCCCATGGGAGAGTCCATGGTCGACCAAGGGGCTGTATTGGTCGACCAAGAGGAGTCACATGGGAAAGGTCCTCCTTTGTAGTGTTTAAGTGCTCCGAATGGGCCCGGGATGGCCAAAAAGGGGTTATACGACCTACCGAAAGCCTGGACAGGGGGAGGAACATACCCACACCCCATGGGAGGGTCCATGGTCGACCAAGGGGCTGTATTGGTCGACCAAGAGGAGTCACATGGGAAAGGTCCTCCTATGTAGTGTTTAAGTGCTCCGAATGGGCCCGGGATGGCCAGAAAGGGGTTATACGACCTACCGGAAGCCTGGACAGAGGGAGGAACATGTCAAACCCCATGGGAGGGTCCATGGTCGACCAAGGGGCTGTAGTGGTCGAAAAAGAGGTGTCCCATGGGAAAGGTCCTCCTTTTTTAGTGTTTAAGTGCTCCGAATGGGCCCGGGATGGTCAGAAAGGAGCTATACGACCTACCAGAAGCCTGGACAGGGGAGGAACATGCCCAAAGCCTATGGTAGGGTCCATGGTCGACCAAGGGGCTTTAGTGGTTGACCAAGAGGAGTCCCATCGGAAAGGTCCTCCTTTTTTAGTGTTTAAGTGCTCCGAATGGGCCCGGGATGGCCAGAAAGGAGCTATACGACCTACCAGAAGCCTGGACAGGGGGAGGAACATGCCCACACCCCATGGGAGGATCCATGGTCGACCAAGGGGCTGTATTGGTCGACCAAGAGGAGTCCCATGGGAAAGGTCCTCCTTTGTAGTGTTTAGGTGCTCCGAATGGGCCGGGATGGCCAGAAAGGGGTTATACGACCTACCGGAAGCCTGGACAGAGGGAGGAACATGCCCAAACCCCATGGGAGGGTCCATGGTCGACCAAGGGGCTGTATTGGTCGACCAAGAGGAGTCCCATGGGAAAGGTCCTCCATTTTTAGTGTTTAAGTGCTCCGAATGGACCCGGGATGGCCAGAAAGGAGCTATACGACCTACCAGAAGCCTGGACAGGGGAGGAACATGCCCACACCCCATGGGAGGGTCCATGGTCGACCAAGGGGCTGTATTGGTCGACCAAGAGGAGTCCCATGGGAAAGGTCCTCCTTTTTTAGTGTTTAAGTGCTTCGAATGGGCCCGGGATGGCCAGAAAAGAGTTATACGACCTACCATAAGCCTGGACAGGGGGAAGAACATGCCCACACCCCATGGGAGGGTCCATGGTCGACCAAGGGGCTGTATTGGTCGACCAAGAGGAGTCCCATGGGAAAGGTCCTCCTTTTTAGTGTTTAAGTGCTCCGAATGGGCCCGGGATGGCCAGAAAGGGGTTATACGACCTACCGGAAGCCTGGACAGGGGGAGGAACATGCCCACACCCCATGGGAGGGTCCATGGTCGACCAAGGAGCTGTAGTGGTCGACCAAGAGGAGTCCCATGGGAAAGGTCCTGCTGTTTAGTGTGTTTAAGTACTCCGAATGGGCCTGAGATGGCCAGAAAGGGGTTATACGACCTACAAGAAGCCTGTACAAGGGGAGGAACATGCCCACACCCCATGGAAGGGGCCTTGGTCGACCTAGGGGTATAGTGGTCGACCAAGGGAAGGTGACTTGACCATCCCCTACATATGCCCCAAAGAATGTGCAACTGTCCAATATGCAAGACGAGCCATAACCAACCAAAGGCCATGTCACACTTAGCTTCGGGCCTTGGACTGAGCAGAAGGAGACACCAGGCAAGCCAGACGGATGTAGAAGAGAAAGAGAAGGCAAGTCATTGGACGGAGCAGTTATTTCCCACAGACGTGCTAGGTGAAGGCGGTTACACAAAACGTCTATAAATACAACTTCACTGCAGAATGAAACAGAATCAACACACAACTCAAACTCCTCAGGAGCCTTTATCTTTTCCATAGTTCGTAGTTTTAGTTTGTAGCCTAGTCTTAGTTTCTGTAGTTTCTTTCGTAGCTGTAATACTTAGTTCTTGTAACTCGCGGTAGGCAAGAAATCAATTCTTGTTCATTGTTTTTCTATAATGAAAGGCGCAATATTACGGTAGAATTTATTCAGATTCAACCGTGTTAGCCTGCAAAGGCTTACTATAATTTGTTCGTCGCATTCCTGCGATAACACATGTTGTACTACAATCTGGTAGTTTGAATGGTTTCAATTCAATTGGGCAGTGAAGAACACAAGATGAAGGGAGCAGGTTCGAACGCCAGTCCGTATGGTGTGATTAAGCTGAATAGAGCTATGTGACTGACTTCTATCGAATTGCTTTGCTATGTACTGATTAACATTGTGAGGTGTGTTCCAGATTAGTCCTGTTACTGTTCTTGTGTAGAGTAGAGACGAGTGGCATGGAGGTGATGTTTTTTTATCATATTGAGACGTTTGTAATTGCATCTATGCAATAAAATATCTTTGCCTCAAAAAAAAAAAACATTTAAATACCACGTAGGCAAATCCAAATTTTATCAAATTTAAATATTAAAGGCTAGAGCATTAAATATTTTTAAAATAAAGAGTTTTCATTTCGTATTAATTCTATTAATTAATTATCCTATATTTATCAATACCACGTAGCAAGGTTGTTAAGATCAAATTCTATATGGGATTGCTTTTAACTTTGCAAGATCCGAATCATATGATCACATCGAGATCCTAAGATCTTATGAAATTGCAATAATGGATTAAATTAATTATGCATACTAGCAAGTAAAAATATTAATTCGTGTATTTTATAAATCCTGCAGCTTATTAAGACAATACTATACAAAAACATTACAATTAAATAAAAAATTTGCACAACCATCCATATTGCATTTTTTTTTACACTTCTTACAAAAGGAATACAAGTTCTTAAGATTAAAATTAAAACTAAAGGTTACTTTAATCTCAAATCATAAAATTCTACAAAGACCTATTCGTTTAAGAGTGTATGATCGTAAAATCGTTTAAGAGATTATCATCATAAGATCGTAATATTCTATTATGAAGATCGTAATCTTATTTAGATCTTACTAATTTTAAGATCTTACGAAGATCGGGATCGTATTAAAGAGATATAATCGTAAAATCATATGATCGGATCAAGATCTTAATAACTATGCCACGTAGTTTTACTTTTTTATTTTTTGCTTAAATAATAAAAAATATGGGAGCAAATTATCTAAAAGAGATCTAGCGTCATCAAAATAAAGTAAATATCAAGAGGAGGGTTGGCCCAGACTGTTTCATCGTTCAACACATCCATGCCACCCAATTTCAACACATCCATGCAGCCACCATGTGTGTGATGTGGGAGTTGTGTTGTGTGATGTATGAAATGGTGTATTTTGTGTGTTGAGAGACATGTGTTGTGTGATGCCAAAAATGTGATGCCCAGAGAAGTGTTATGTGATGCGAGATGCATTTTTTGTGATGTCCGCACCTAAAGGCTCTTGAAAGGGTTGTACCGTAACCGGATTGTAATTTCACAAGCCAATCTGCAACACAGTTTCTTTATTTGTACTAATAATGCTATTACACATATTAAAAAACATCAGTACGACAACATGGCTTATTGAGTTACAAAATCCCACAGTTGAAAACAAACAACACACTGAGGAAAGCAACATGAAGACATGATGATACAGGCCAGCAGGGATACTTGCAATATTATTTCTAAGGATACAATGATCATAACAACAACATCCAACACAATCCAACACAAATTAAACCTGTATGATCTCAATTGGTTGGGGGTTTAAGGCCGCCAAGTTGCTTCATCTTCCTCATAAAAGAAACCAGACTCTCATGAGGAGGGCTTATCTCTTTCGCTATCTCCAACTCCCCGAGATTTGTAACCCATTTATGGATCAATGGGTGCTTTTCATGATCGAGAATTTTGATTTCAAGGCACTCTTCGAAAGCCCTAAATCCTCCAAGAGTCGCGATTACCATTATATCAAGAAGATCCAAATTCTTCCCATCAGTTGATCTTGGATTCTCGATGAAGAAATCTTTCATCCCCTCTTCCAGAACATCCAACTTCTCCTTCACTTCTTTGCAAGCATTCTCTTGAGCCTCTTTACCTTCTGACTTGAGTAGCTTTCCATTACTTTCAAACAACTGCACTCAAGTAAAGCAGATAGTTGTGATGTATACTATAAGGACATGTTTGAGTGATTAAATGTTTCTAATTTACAATGGAAACTATAATGATTAAGAATTACCTGTTGGAAATAGGTGTACCAGAATCGAACTTTAGCTCTATTATAGGGTTCTTGAGGTAAGAGATGCGGTTCATTGTTCCATGTTTCATCGATATACTCTAAAATGATAGAGGATTCAATGATGGGTTTGCCATTGTGGACAAGGACAGGGACTTTCTTGTGGATAGGATTGTATTCAAGGAGCAATGGACTCTTGTTTCTTAAATCTTCTTCTACATACTCATAGTTGATGCCTTTGATTTTCAGAGCTAACTCTACTCTCTTGGAATAAGGGCTACACCAAAATCCATGGAGAACAACTCTATTTTCATCTAAAGACATCTTACAATATAATTAAGCTGGACTTGATGAGTTGGATGAATAATAAATGGTGATTGTACAAGAATATATATATAGAGGCAGATGATTTAAGATTGACATATTAAAAATTTTATTATTGTATTAGGTAGGACATGATCACAATAGTTGCATTAAACTAGCAACTGATTGTTGACTTTTGTGGCTTCCGGGGAAAGACATTGACTTCAAATTTCCGACTAGATTCTTGTTGATCAAGTAATATTTGCGAGTTCCCTAATTGCCCTCCTTGGACGAAATTGAGGGATTGTTTTTAGTAAAGAGGAATGAACTTGAAGATTTGAATAATTTTTTTATTTTTTTTTATTTTAAACATATTTTTGAAAATAAAAATAAAAAATACTTAGTAAAGAGGAAGAAAATAGGAGGGATAAGAAAGACAATTAAGATATGTCATGGATCGATGTTCATCCGTATAGTATGACATAAATCGAAGAATGGGAAACGGGATAAGGGAAAGAAGAGAAAACAATCATCGAACTCAATTATTGATTCAAAAGTTGTCAATGAACTGCATGTAAGAATCTTATATAGAGGTTAGCTAGGGAGGCATGAACCTTATATAGAGGGTAGCTAGGGGATGACTTGTAACTTGTTAGCCCAATTAACAAAGTCTTATGTTAGATTGAATTTCGCCATTGTGATAGCTAGATGATTCGACCCAAGGTTCGACGTGACGTGCGTAAGTCGTAACCCCTTGAGTGGTTCGGCGGAGTTGATCACCGGCCCGTTTGACAGCTAGAGGAAGCTAGCTAGGTATAGTGACCGAGTTTTCATGTCGATTGGTAAAGAACCATAGCGTGGTTGGTTGTAATGTCAATGCCAGGAGAGGGGGTTCGTTATGCATCCATATAAAGTTGTGTAATTTCAATCGCATTATTGATGCTGGACCTCCTAATTAATTCGGTTGAATTTTCGTCCATCTCGAAGAAGGTTCACCGATATCACTTAAGAAATTGTTTATCTTGTGTCCATGAGTGTTGGACATTTTGATCTTGGTTGGATTTATTCGAAAACATGAATATCGATGTTCAAGCAACTTTGAGAAGGGATCATGTGGGGAATACGCTCAAAGATACTAAACACGATATTAGACAATATGTTGAGTAATTGCCGACGAAAGACTCCGGCGGAGCAGTTTGTTTTTTAATTTTAAATTCAGTTTTTTAAACTGAAATGAACAAGTGTGGCTGCAACAGAAGCCCAAGCTTATGGAATTGTTGATCTTGTTGGAGTTCAATGACAAAAAAAAAATGAATTGCAATTCTAGCTCCCATTATTGATGAGGTTGGTTGGAAGGTTCTAAACGAGCATATTCTATCATGGGTGTAGAGTAAGGATCGATGCAATTGAAGCCCTATTTCTAAAAATACTAAAATATAAGAAACTTTTTATGAGAAGAACGAGAGGGGTACGGATCACTATCCCAATTCTTATACTGAATAAGAAAAACCTTTTCACGTGGGTTAGCTATACTATTGGAGAAATCTGACTTTCTGGCTAGGAGTCTCTTAGTCTTTGCTAATAATCAGCATGAAGAAGGAACTAACCTGTTGACAAAGGACATTGTAGCATCTTCGGCAGCCTTTCAGTATCAGAAACCGAAAACTTAATATTGCTACTACAAGAATTGCAAAACCTTATGAAAACCCTAATATTCTTGCAGAATTTATAGTTGGACAATTAAAGAATAGAGTTTCACTTCGAAAGCAATAAAAAAAGGCCATTGAATTAACTGAACAAGCAGACACAAAAGGAATTCAAATACGAATTGCAGGGCGTATCGACGGAAAAGAGATTGCACGTGTTGAATGGATCAGAGAGGGTAGGGTTCCCCTACAAAACATTCGCGCTAAAATTGATTGTTGTTCCTATATAATTCGGACTATCTATGGGGTATTAGGCATCGATGGTCGGAAAGTATGATGGTGCTAATGATGATTCTACATATTTTTTCGTGTTTATCTCACCGGTGGGTTTAAAAAACCCCGCGAATTGACTTGGGTTACTGGTGTGTCTTTGATTATCAAGGAATAGAGACCTTACAAACAAGGTCCGAGGATTGGCATTCCATTGCTGACATTTTATGTAATACCCGAGAAATTTGCAACATAAAATAAATGCAATAAATAAAATAAATAAATAAATAAATATAATAAACATGATAAAGGGATAAAGAATCATAAAAGATGAGAAATGAAATTTAAATTAAAAAGGAATCAAAATTCCAAGAACCCGGGAAGCCGGAGACTATTTAATTGAATAAACGGTTACACGGAGACCCGACACCGATGGACTCAATAACTCGAGTCCAAACATAAATTTAGATCCGAATAAAATTAAGATAGGAAATCGGAGTCCGAATATACCCCGGGAATCGGAATTCGGGAGCATAGAGGGATAGAAACCCGAAAGAGAGGCGGAAAAGCACGACGGATCGCACGACCCGGCCCAGACCGAAGTCCAGGCCAGGACGGCGCGGTCGCCGCGCGCTCCAAGGGGTTTACCGCGCCAAGAGCGCGCCACATGACAGATTTGGTGGCTGCGTGAATCTCTCGCCCGAACGCGGATTTTTCGACTTTCGGTTGAACATCTCCCGACCCAAGACCTTTAGGTCAGACCTTGGACGCCCTAGGTCTTAAATATCTATAAATAAGACCTCCTAAGAGCTCCGAATACATTAGAAACCCTACGAAATCTTTCTATACGTCGAAACCCTAATCCCGGAGCCGTCGGAGGCATAACACCGAGAAGAGGAGCTGAGTTGGACGAAATTGGGGTCTCCTATCGCCTTGGTAAGATCCGATCTATTCCTCTATACATTCTTGATTCGAAAACGGATCCTAACCTCATCCTTTTTCCTATTCCAAACCCCCGATTCGAATCGAGAGCGAAGAACCCGACAAACGGAGAGGATAAACGGAGGACGGGAAGCCACGCCTCCGAATCGAAGATCCCGGACGCTCAACAATCTGTAAGTTAACGCTTACACGGTTTTGGGAGTAGTTAAAATATTTGAATCTAGAAACTTAATCAAATCTTTCGTAAATCTGCCAATGTACGTTTTTACCGGCGCAACAGTTTTGTCGAATTTTTCCGAACCTTAAAACGACTTCAAACGGAAAACCTTAAAACACGAAAAACGTTCCTAAGGCTTAGATCTACCTACTGTAAAAATTTCAGAATTTTTAAAGACGATTTGATATGAGAAAACCAACCGAAACCGAACTGCTTGAATCTAGATCTTGAAATTCTTGACAGAACTTAGGTCCGATCTTGATCGCGTTTTTGACATAGGTTCCAGACCGATTTAGATCTTTGGCCGAACATGAAAGTTGTAGATAAATGTCTTAAGATGGTCTCTGTAAAATTTCATAAAATTTGGAGTTGAATTGCTATGGTAGAATTCGATATCTTTAAACTGTGACATATGAAATTCGGACAGATTAGTGTTTCTGTGAAAATTAGTGTTTTTGACCTATTTGGTATCTCGGATTGAAAAAGTTAAAACACGAAAGTTGTAGATCTCGACGTTTTGGAGTCATTCGTGAAATTTTGGAATTTTTGAAATTAAATCTGATTTTTAACAAATTTTAGAGTAAACTGTGGTTGACCAAGTCAAAACTTGAAATCTTGTGGAAACGGTGGAATTAGCCTTTGTGGTTGAAACGGATAGAAATTCTTTGAAATACGATACACGAAACGAGAAGATTAAAATATATTGCGGGTTATGACTAAGCTAGACACTGTCAATGTTCTCTGCGGCTTGGGACATAAGAGCCCAAGTGTATGTCTAGGTTGACGTAAGAGCCCTAGCGAAACACTGATCGTATGGCTAGCGGACGGATTAACTCTAACTAAAAGATCGACCATGATACCTGTGGACATAAGAGCCCAGGCGTAAGGCTGGCGGACATAAGAGCCCTAGCGGTGGTGATCTGTAAAAGATATGAAACGAGAAGTTGCGAGAATTCCAAATTAGAGCTGTATTAAATTGTGTTGTTAAATTTATGGCAATTTATTTAATTACGTTGCAAGCTATATGATGATCTTATGAATCCATATTTCTAAATTATGCGATTACATGAATTATTTAAATTATGCACATGTTTTCATTAAATTTAAATAAAGGCTTTGAAACCTCATAATCTTGTATGTGTTAACTTACTCAGCACGTAGTGCTGACCAAAACCGTATTTTTTTTCCTGTTTCTTTCAGAGCCGAAGAATATGCATCATCATATGCATTCATGGGAATTTTGGGAAAATGCTTTATTTGTAAATGATACGTTAGACTAGAAATTTCATGAACGGGCCTGTTTAACCCGTGATTAGGCCATGTTGGCCCTATATTTAAATTCCGCTGCATTATACTTATGTAAATATTATTTTCCGCTGCAACCCTGATGTACTATTTTTAAATTATATATAAACGGGCTGTTTGAATGTTTAAATTCTGAAAAACCATAGCCTTGCATCTCTTTAGCAAGCTCGGAGAAACCGTGTCTTGCTAGGGAGGTGTGGCGGTGACATCCCGACCTGGGTGACCAAAAACCGGGGTGTTACAAGTTGGTATCAAAGCCCAGAATATTTTAAAGCTATTTATTTTAAAGAAAATATCTGATGCCAAGGGTGGTATCAGAGCCCGGCTATTTTTAAACTACTATTTTTAAACCATTATTATTTTTAAACTATTATTAATATTTTGACTATTATTTTAAATTTTAAAGTATTATTTCCATGGAGAAATTTTTATTTTAAAACCCATGGGAAAAATATATATAGTGCATAAATTATTTTTGGAGGGGGAAATCTACATTTGCATTTGCATATTGCATCTCTTTTATGTAGAGAACTTAGAATCTTTGCGAGTTTGAACTTAGAATCTTGGCGAAGTTGAACCTAGAATCTTGGCGAAATTAACGTAGATCTCTTGTTACACCTATATAATCTTGAGGCATGACATCGAACTAGAAACAATAACTAGAGACTGATCTTGCCTTAGTTCTAGATCTCATTGATCTATGCGTTCGCCTAAACATAATAATCCTCGACCTTAGCCATTCCTACCCTTGTACAAATTAGAAAACTTCTTCGTGTGGAACGATGAAAAAATCAAGTTTTATTAAAACACTCTTTATTCCAAAAATCTTGTTTGGATTTCCAAACAACAAACCCGAAAATTTGAAATTAGAAATTAACGAAACGTCTCATTCGAGCGATCTACCTAAACCAAGATAAGCTAATCTATACACGTGTAACAGAAAATGGCGCCTAGGAGGAAACCAAGGAAGGTGAGTCCAAACGGCACTGACGCTAACCTTTCCAGCACGCCCAACAACAGTGGAAGTCCTCAGAACCGAGGAGAGCAAGTGCCTCAAGCGCCCAATAATATGGAAGCACGTTTAAAATCTGTAGAGGAACTCCTTGTAGCATTGGGAAATGCCGAGGTGCATAGGACACAAACAGTACCTCCGCCAGTAGCCCGAGTCAACTACTTGGCATTAGTGAACCCTTACCACCCACCCCATTATGACGGCCAAGAGGATCCAGCCAAGTTGGAAGGATGGATCCGTACCTTTGACAAGCTCTTGAATGCCATCAAGTGCCCTGATGAGGAGAAGATACACGTAGTGACCTACTACCTAGGAGGCGAAGCCGATGAGTGGTGGCAAAATCTCCAAGCGAACTCAGTGGAAGACGAAGAAGCCTACACCTGGGAAGAACTTAAGGAAGCTTTGAGGGAAAGATTCTACCCACTGAGCACCAAGACTGCGAAGTACGAGGAGTTCATCAACTTAAAGCAAGGTGCACAAACGGTACAAGAATACTACACCAAATTCAAGGAGCTAGTACGATTCGCTGCGAGGATAGTACCAACCGACTCTGACAAGTCTCAGAAATTCGAGATGGGTCTGAACCTTAGTATCCGGGAGATACTTGCAGTAGGACAATTCCCGAACCTACAGACGATATATGATCGCGCCGTATCAATTGCTCGAATCCAGCAATTGAAGCGTAAGGAACATGGTGAGTCGAGCAAGGACTCGCAAGGACTTGAGAAGAAGGATCGGAAAGGCAACAATAACAACTCTAGGAAAGACAATGGATCCCGAAGGAAAGGAAATAAAGGTCCCAACAATGGGGGAGACGACAACCGTGGTGCGTTTATACCACGCTGTCCACGATGCAACCATGCACATTTGGTGCGCCAATGCCCGAAGCCTGGAACCTGCCGTAGGTGCGGCAAGCTTGGTCACAAGGCTAGTGGATGTCGAACGCCAGAGGAGGCGATCGAAAAGAGAGTAGATTTGGTGAACCTTCAGCAAGGAGAGAGTGACGAGGAACAAGACCAAAACCCGAATCCTCTTGAGAATAATGAGTAGACAGTTATGGGGACATAACTGCAGTCCTAAGGGGGAGAGGATGTGATACCCCGTAGTTATTTATTTTGGAGTTCGACTCGATATCATGTATCCTAAATCATAAATAAACAAATTCAACTTGTTTTGAACTACGTTATGGCTTGATCCCTTCACCGGGTACGTAGGCAGCTTAGAAGTCTTAATTCTAAGTTCAGTCACAAAATAATAAAACAAACAAAAGACTTTAGCACGAGAAAAGCCGAAACACAACTTCGAGGACGAAGTTGATTCGTAAGGAGGGTAGACTGTAATACCCGAGAAATTTGCAACATAAAATAAATGCAATAAATAAAATAAATAAATAAATAAATATAATAAACATGATAAAGGGATAAAGAATCATAAAAGATGAGAAATGAAATTTAAATTAAAAAGGAATCAAAATTCCAAGAACCCGGGAAGCCGGAGACTATTTAATTGAATAAACGGTTACACGGAGACCCGACACCGATGGACTCAATAACTCGAGTCCAAACATAAATTTAGATCCGAATAAAATTAAGATAGGAAATCGGAGTCCGAATATACCCCGGGAATCGGAATTCGGGAGCATAGAGGGATAGAAACCCGAAAGAGAGGCGGAAAAGCACGACGGATCGCACGACCCGGCCCAGACCGAAGTCCAGGCCAGGACGGCGCGGTCGCCGCGCGCTCCAAGGGGTTTACCGCGCCAAGAGCGCGCCACATGACAGATTTGGTGGCTGCGTGAATCTCTCGCCCGAACGCGGATTTTTCGACTTTCGGTTGAACATCTCCCGACCCAAGACCTTTAGGTCAGACCTTGGACGCCCTAGGTCTTAAATATCTATAAATAAGACCTCCTAAGAGCTCCGAATACATTAGAAACCCTACGAAATCTTTCTATACGTCGAAACCCTAATCCCGGAGCCGTCGGAGGCATAACACCGAGAAGAGGAGCTGACTTGGACGAAATTGGGGTCTCCTATCGCCTTGGTAAGATCCGATCTATTCCTCTATACATTCTTGATTCGAAAACGGATCCTAACCTCATCCTTTTTCCTATTCCAAACCCCCGATTCGAATCGAGAGCGAAGAACCCGACAAACGGAGAGGATAAACGGAGGACGGGAAGCCAAGCCTCCGAATCGAAGATCCCGGACGCTCAACAATCTGTAAGTTAACGCTTACACGGTTTTGGGAGTAGTTAAAATATTTGAATCTAGAAACTTAATCAAATCTTTCGTAAATCTGCCAATGTACGTTTTTACCGGCGCAACAGTTTTGTCGAATTTTTCCGAACCTTAAAACGACTTCAAACGGAAAACCTTAAAACACGAAAAACGTTCCTAAGGCTTAGATCTACCTACTGTAAAAATTTCAGAATTTTTAAAGACGATTTGATATGAGAAAACCAACCGAAACCGAACTGCTTGAATCTAGATCTTGAAATTCTTGACAGAACTTAGGTCCGATCTTGATCGCGTTTTTGACATAGGTTCCAGACCGATTTAGATCTTTGGCCGAACATGAAAGTTGTAGATAAATGTCTTAAGATGGTCTCTGTAAAATTTCATAAAATTTGGAGTTGAATTGCTATGGTAGAATTCGATATCTTTAAACTGTGACATATGAAATTCGGACAGATTAGTGTTTCTGTGAAAATTAGTGTTTTTGACCTATTTCGGTATCTCGGATTGAAAAAGTTAAAACACGAAAGTTGTAGATCTCGACGTTTTGGAGTCATTCGTGAAATTTTGGAATTTTTGAAATTAAATCTGATTTTTAACAAATTTTAGAGTAAACTGTGGTTGACCAAGTCAAAACTTGAAATCTTGTGGAAACGGTGGAATTAGCCTTTGTGGTTGAAACGGATAGAAATTCTTTGAAATACGATACACAAAACGAGAAGATTAAAATATATTGCGGGTTATGACTAAGCTAGACACTGTCAATGTTCTCTGCGGCTTGGGACATAAGAGCCCAAGTGTATGTCTAGGTTGACGTAAGAGCCCTAGCGAAACACTGATCGTATGGCTAGCGGACGGATTAACTCTAACTAAAAGATCGACCATGATACCTGTGGACATAAGAGCCCAGGCGTAAGGCTGGCGGACATAAGAGCCCTAGCGGTGGTGATCTGTAAAAGATATGAAACGAGAAGTTGCGAGAATTCCAAATTAGAGCTGTATTAAATTGTGTTGTTAAATTTATGGCAATTTATTTAATTACGTTGCAAGCTATATGATGATCTTATGAATCCATATTTCTAAATTATGCGATTACATGAATTATTTAAATTATGCACATGTTTTCATTAAATTTAAATAAAGGCTTTGAAACCTCATAATCTTGTATGTGTTAACTTACTCAGCACGTAGTGCTGACCAAAACCGTATTTTTTTTCCTGTTTCTTTCAGAGCCGAAGAATATGCATCATCATATGCATTCATGGGAATTTTGGGAAAATGCTTTATTTGTAAATGATACGTTAGACTAGAAATTTCATGAACGGGCCTGTTTAACCCGTGATTAGGCCATGTTGGCCCTATATTTAAATTCCGCTGCATTATACTTATGTAAATATTATTTTCCGCTGCAACCCTGATGTACTATTTTTAAATTATATATAAACGGGCTGTTTGAATGTTTAAATTCTGAAAAACCATAGCCTTGCATCTCTTTAGCAAGCTCGGAGAAACCGTGTCTTGCTAGGGAGGTGTGGCGGTGACATCCCGACCTGGGTGACCAAAAACCGGGGTGTTACATTTTATATGTATATGGTTACAATTATCTATGCTCCCGATGTGCTTATGATGTATCACCTGGCTTCCAAATAGAAAGCTTTGTGCATCATCTTAACAGAATAGAGTATGGTGTAGATCAACCGGAAGAGATATGAATAAAAGTATTTTCAATCACTTAAAAGTAAAGAAGAGATAGACACTTTTCCATCCATATTTTTTGGGCCATTAATAATATATACGCCTCACCACACCATACCCTCGAATAGCGAATGCACTATAGGTTAAAACTGCAGTGCAATTTGATTTCATAGTCTTGAAATCAAATTTCATAGATAAGGATGCAACTTAAATGGACACAACCATTGACTAAAAAATACATGTCTATAAATAGCATGGTAATTATCTTCATTTGTACAGATTTATCAAGATTGAAACATAATTTGCTTCTGTGCTCGAGTTCTTCAACATCTGACTACAATTTCTTTTGGTTTTTCTACTTGCTCTCATTGGATCGCCTACAACGTGAGTGTTTACTTTGTTGTATCCATATACAAATTTCATGAAATCCAAGGCTTAAGGTGGGGTTGAAACATTGTATAACGAAAGCTTTCAAGCGCCTCAAAGTAAATCCAAGATCGTGAAAATTCTTGCATTTTGTTCTTACCCCGTGTCTACAATGTTTTAATTTTATTGTTATGTATTTTTAAACATTGCTATACATTTTTTCTAACATTGTTATACAATATTTCACTGAAAGAAACGTGACGGAAACGATCGTTGATATGACCTCAAAATTCGGAAAGCTGTCTAAATTTGATGGGGTTGATTTTCGACGTTGGCAAAAGAAAATGCATTTTCTTTTGACCATGTTGAAAACATTCTAAGCACACCAATTCCTGTGGAGACTGATGATCCAGACAATGAAACCATTGAGGCTGCAAGGGTCCGAGTGAAATGGATCAATGACGACTACATATGTCGTGGGCATATCCTGAACGCCATGGCGGAAAATCTTTTTGATATCTATCAAAATGTCGGTACTGCCAAGGAATTATGGGATGAATTGCAAGCCAAATATATGGCTGAAGATGCATGATGAATAATTTTCACTACTCATTTTTAAACCACAAGCGGATGGTTGTCATCATGTAATAAATATTGGTGAATAACCGAGTCGAACCCAAGGGAATTTCAGAATATTAATTCATTCTGGAGAATATTTTAATTTTTTTTAAGTTTATTAATATATATTATATTTTAAAAAGAGTTTATTTAAGTTCTAATGGTGATTAAATTAAAAAAACAACAATAAAAATAAATATAAAGCATATTAAAAATTTTTTTAAAAAAAGATATATGCTTGTAATGGTTTAGAACATGCCATCTTTATATAAAAGCGAAATTGCATAATTATTTAGCATTTTCCAATATCTAAAAAGATCAATTTCAGCAGAATTAATGATCTTATAAAGATTAAAAATATGACAATTTTCTATTTTTCATAATTTGTAAAAACAGACTTCATGGTAGCAAATTATCGTATCTAACATTCTGCAATCATCAGTCTAGGCATAAATTGAGTCTTTCCGAAACATAAAAATTTTCCTATATTGATCATACGACACATTTCATTTCACAAATCAGTGTGTACATGTCAGAATTCATTTTAATTTGATTTATTTCCAAGACCGATACTAAAATCTAATTCCAACTTTTTATCTCTTGATTTAGCATAGCATAAATCATACAGATTAGATTCCAACATTCATATTATGTAGACCAGTGTAAACACGAAAATTTAAACACAGAACATATTGATACTTCCATAATAGCAATAATTCGTACTTCAAAGTAATTCTGAACTCCCGTTCTAGAACACTTCTAACACGAACAACATAGAAATCGATCTACAAATACGAAACATAATAGGAAATTACATTTAGAGGCAAATCCTGGACATTTCAAAGCAATAAAAAGAAAGACAACACCGAGAATGCGAAGAACATGGTCAGAAAGACGTTTTGATCGCTTCATCCGGCATGGTTCGGTGTTATCGGCCTTCTTCTCCAAAGTGCAGAATGGTTCCTGGCGTATATGTGTATTCTGTCTGTCGAAAATGGCTGAAACGAGGCCTTAAAACCGTGTTCGGGAGGTTAGAAAACTTCTAAACCGCGACTGTGGCGCGCAAAATGGTGCTCGGGATCGATTTCAGGTGCCGTAGAGAAGAACCAGCGCCTCCTGCTATTTTCTCAGACTGGGCGCCGCTTCGGCGCTCGGAGGGTGATTTGGGCGCCGCCATGCCTGTGTGGCGCCTCCTGGGAAGATCTCAGCTCCGAATTCTTCTAAGTTTGATCTTGGCGCGTGCATTGAAGCTCCGAAGCTTGTTTGGGCGCCATCCTGTTATAGCGTAGCTTCCTCGGGATCAAATGCTCCAAATTGGCGCTCCAAGCTCTGTTTAGGCGCCATTTACATCAATTGTAGCCTCCGAACAGCACTTTTAATCAATTAAATGCCTGAAACAACATAGCAATGTCTTAGGTTTGTCAAAGTATTATTAAAATACATAAAAACATGGTAAATTCAACCCGAATAAGCTAAATCTAACCATGATAGTTAAGAAACATAAACAACACAAAATATACTCTAAAAAACATTAAAATAAGGTAAAATGCATAAAATTTGGACATATGTTAATATAATTTAAGCTCATTTAAATGTGGTTTCACAGGGTGCATCAACATCCTCACACTTAAATATTGTTTGTCCCTTGAGCAATGAAATCACTTAACACATTAACATACCAATCAAGATAATAAAGATGAAGTCACTACAGTTCTGCCAAATCATAGATTTCAACAATGCAATGAGCTAAACAGATTCAAAAGTTTAATGTATTAGAGCAAAGTAAACTGTCATGCATCAGCTGTTAAAACCAGGTATCCAAAACACTTACAGTACAAAAATCAGATTAATCACACATAGCACTCAAAATGGGAGAGCAGATGATGTAAATATACTTTTCTATTTCTCTTCAAATATGCTCAATTAATGACTCGGTTTCATAATTATTCAAAGACACTTTAGCTGAGTTGTAGACGATTGAATTCCAAAAGCTACTCATGTCTAAGAATATGTTCCAGTCATATAGCCAAGAGTTTATAAATATTCTGTTTAATACCCCTTTATTTCAGATTTTATTTTATTATCATGCATTTTCTGATTTCTTTTCTTTTTCTTTCTTTTTGCAAGATATAATTGATGTTTTCTTTTTTTTTTCTTTTCTTTCTTTCTTTTTTTATAACAGGGGTGACTCTGACTTTATTGTAAATAAGCATTTAAGAAGACATGGAACGAGCATATTCATATAAATATAATGAACTCTCCACATCACAAGTAAACCAGTCTGAGTAATCATAAACTTTTTGCAAAGTAAATAGAATTGTCACCAAAATTCGAACAGCCATCATGACAGTTTAACAAGGCCTAAAACTTTAAACTATGAATCACAATGTTCATTAAGTTGTAAAATTAGATCTAAGCGAAACAATTAGACTTTTTTGGATTTTCTCAAGATTGACAATGATGTGATAAATCATATAATAGCACTGTGAAAACACAATTAAATCTAACATGTTTACCATATCCAACACAAAGCAGTTACCAGATTTATTCAAAGCATAATAAAACATTAAAATATAACCAAGCTCTTACCAAATTATCCCATGCCAATTACTAAACATAAAATATGAAAAGATCACACCTGGAATGTTTAGAACTTTGAATTTTCACTTCATCATCACAGTTATCATCTTGCTCCTTTATTGGCATATCCTGCTTCTAAATATCATACACTCAAGCAAATATGATCATTAGTGCACATGGAAAATTCCGAAGTAATCAAAATCATATTATGTCAACCATAACTTATAACAAATCATTCAAGAACAATTTTCATCAATTATAATAAGCATGGATGAATTTATTTATAATCAACTTCAGAATTTCACCAAAAGCAAAACATAATATGTTCCAAAGCAGAATTTACATCGAAGTGCCAACAACTATAATAAATAGTACCGTTATTCTTGATGATGACTCAACCCTGGATAAGGTATTAAATAGGTGGTTTATGCACTCAATAAACTAGATATATCAATTGATGGAGAATTTTTAGACTGTAATCATTAAGAAGGTCCCCTCCATCCTCACACTTAAACTGAATTACTAGTTTAGTTTAAGTGAATGACGAACGGTTTAAATAGGTATTGCATAAATAGAATTAAAAGAGTTTAGATTAGACCATAATACCTAGGGTTTGAAAAACAAGGTGATTGACAGAAGATTACAGAACCAAGTCTCTGAAATGCAAATTCTGGTAGACGGCTTCTTAGAACTCCAACTTGATGAACAATTTTAGATACAAAGGAGTTATGGGAGACCCATCCATGAAAAAGGGAAGAGGAGATAAAGTCCGAGTTCTGGAGAGAAGGCAAATTATGGAGCCTAACGAGAAACACCCAGTAAATATATGAATTTGAGTAAATATCCGACCCAATTGAGCTTTAAACAATCAATCAGATATGATTTGGACCAAATAAATCTCAAATTTAGAAAAATTTGCATCTGAGACGCCACAACGGCACGTAGAGCTGTGTTTGGCGCCACTCAGTTAAAATGGCGCCCCCCCAAGGAAAGGTTCTGATCCGAGGCGCCGAAGCGGCGCTCGAGTAGTAATTTGGGCGCCGTTTAGTTAGAGCGGCGCCTTCCGGGGATCAAAAAATTTCTTGCAAGTTCCTGGGCGCCAGACTGGTGCTCCAGCCCCTATTTGGGCGCCCTTCAGTCATATTGGCGCCTCTTGGAGCTGACGGCAGAAACCACTTCTAACTCAGTATGTGCTAGACACAATTCAACTCCTTGCAACACCATAACCATCTATCCCCTTCCTCCATATGGGAATCATGATAAATCTCCATCTCATACTCAATTTGACAGCTTGTGACATGATTGAGGTAAGAGCTATTTTATTGGAATTAAAACATACAAAAACATAACTTAAACATAAACATAAGTATACACAAACACATGCTCGCCATATCAAATAAAATAAGAACAACCAAGTAGTGCATAGAAAATCAACAGATATTCTAAGCATAATAAGCAAAGAGTCAGCAGAAAAATCCTCCAACCTTACAATCCAAATCAAATCAAAGCAAGCAAAGCTAGAAAATGCAACAAGTACCAATCTCCCAAGTATATCAACTCTAAGCTTAAACTAATACATATAATCTATAAAGCTCTAAGCCTATTTGGTACAAGTAAATCAGTCCGAATCGTCATCCTGGTCATCATCATCTTCATTATCTCCGACGTCCTCACCTTCCTCATCGTCTTCACCATCCTCACCCGATTCGTGCTCATCCCCTGATCCATCATAGTCCTCATCATCATCGCTCTCAGAGGGCGTCTGAGGTGCAACATATCTATGCCCTAAGGTCTGAGACACGAAGAACTCCAGTCGAGCAGCATGATAAGCTTGAGCTCTGCTAATCTTAGCCACCTGATCAATAAGGTTGTTGTGTCTCTGAGTTGTCATTCTAGCATGATCATTCACGATGTTTATCAAGTGCTGTTGGTTCATCAAGATATTCCTTGCCCATTCATGCTCTTGAGGCTGTTGTGATTGTTGTGACTGAGCCCCCTTTCTCGTCCCCTACCAGCTCGAGTGCCTCTGGTAGACTAAGAAGGAGTTGCAGAGTGCTCCTGAATATCATGTGATGGCTCATTGGGTGATAGCTGATGGTACACTCGTTCAAATTTGTGTCCAAAATGACAAAAATCTGGTCAATTTTCCTTAACAAATGAACAAAAGATGAAAAAGATTGCATGAAATTAGGAAAAGATTAAGATCAGAGGAAGAGTATAAAATAAGAAAAAATAGCATTGAAATGGTGAAAAATGAGAAAGAAATATCTTACGCCATAATTCTTCTAAAAAACTGACCTATGCTTTGTTATCAAGCAGGAAAATGCACTGTGAAAGGCGGAAATAACATCGCGAGGAATGGAGCTGGAAAGAAGAATAAAGGCTGGAAAGATCACCTTCGCCGCGAGCGAATGAAAAGAAAATGTCGCGAGGAGCGTATGAAGTAATTGGGAAAAGCTTGAAAGAATGTTGAAGACTAAAAACTCTACGCTATGATCCGTTAACAAAGAGTGAGAGAAAAGTCGGAACTGGAAAACAAAGTGAAGAAGCTAAAGGATGGAAGCAAAAGGAGACAGGAAGAAAAAGAAAGAAATGTTCACGCTTTGAACTGAAAAAGAATAGGAAAGTCAATTGACAAAGCGCAGGAACAAGAAAATCAAACTGAAGGAAGAAGGCCACGCTATGTCAGAACAAAGAATTCTAACAAAGCGTGAGGCGAGGAAACAAGTCCAACTGAAGAAGCAGCAGGAGTGACAGTTATTTCCAAGAGGACGGAAGGCGGTTATCTGCAAATATCTATAAGTAGGAGCCCAGAGCTCAGCTCTAGGGCATCGGATACACACTTCATGTTTCTCCCGATCAAATTACAACTTTCAGTAGGTAGGTTAGATTAGTTTCAGTTTTCGTATTTCCGATTCCCGTCTTTACAATTTTTGTAATTGTTCTTCAGATTCTTTCTTTGTAATTCATAGATTAGATTTAATATCGCTTTAATAGAATAGATTATGAATCTCCTGGAGAAGAATTCTGCAATCAGAAATAATTTCGTTTCAATCCAAATGCCGATCAAATCATCATCTTGCTTACTTCGTGCTCATCGATTCAATCTCGCATTTTCTGATGAAATTTAGATTTCCAGTTGTATTCAATTCTTTTACTGTTTTCATTTTCTGATGAAATTTAAATTTCCAATTGTATTCAATTTTGCATTCAGTTCTTATCTTGAATCTTAATTTTTCTATCAGAGCAGTTGAATAACTTTTTAAACAATTGAATTTAAGATAGATTTCTTCATTGAAATATAAACTCTTGAAGAATTTAAGGCTAATCGTAGATTTTACGTTCTTCTGATAAGGATTGACGAGTCCTGAATTCAGGAATGAAATCTCTCATTTACTTTTATTAAAACCATAAACTTGAGTGATTTAAGAAATCTGGTTCTGAATCTCTTGTTCAAACTCTTTATTTTGCTAAGAGATGGTAGAATATCTGGTAAAATGCTTGTTCTTGAACTTCTTGGAAATTAGCAGATCGCATCATTAATTCAATCATGTTATTTTTCTGAACATAATCGTTTTCAAAATCCATACTTCTTAGAATTTCAGAATTTACATTTCCAAGCATAATACTGTCCTCAGCAAAAAGTTTAAGAAATTAGTCAGTGTAGCTGTTATTTCAGTTAAATTTTGATTACTTTAACACTTGTGTTTGGTTAAGTGAGATGACCCTCGCCATGTTCTTGTAAGACCCTCGCTATGTTAATCATAGCATGACAATCTTTCAGAACGAAAACTTAAAATCACAAGCTTGATCAAGCTGATTTAAGGATACATCTCGCCATATTCTTTAACAAATATTGCGAGAGGAACTCTGATTATAATCTAACTTCATTCATCTTCATGCACATATTTCCCCGCCTTGTTCTATTTCAGAACAATGCGTGGGATTTTACCTACGAACACTACATTCCATAATACGTTTCTCCGGAACACACGCTCTGATTCATTTAAACAGAGCGAAAGAATCCTGAAACAACACCATAATAGGTTTCTCTCTAAAAGGAAACCAAATAAGTTTCTCGCTATATACGTATACCACCTAGTTTATAAAAGGGGATTGAACAAGCACGCCGTATTCTTGAGAATTTCATAGCATGAAGTTTTTATCTTTCTGTATTACTTTAAACCTGAGGAACACTCTATGAATAATAACTCCCTCCACACTGTTCAAATATATCGTGCGGAAAATTAGAGTGTTCATAGTTTTAAACTCCAAGATAATTACTGCGAGTTATCTTGGACACTTATTTCACAGATTTAATTCTCAAATCCTTTCTAAGGGAATAATTTCCCCTCGTTCTGTCTAGCCCTTACCTTATATTCTTGGGGGGCACCCTAGCATTTTACTTAAAGGATTCAGACCCCTCACTGTTTCTCTATACATATACTACCTATCTATATTCATATTATTTTGGGATATTTCCCAGAGCAAAGTACACCAGCTTTATGTAGTTCATAAATCCACTATACACGAATCCTTAAGAATACCAATTCAATCATGAGCATAATAAAAATTGAGATAAGGATTTGGGTTTGCTAAATCATCATTTACTTAGGAATAATGCTAAACAAACCTGTTTTATAGTTGGACATCAAATACCGATCGTTTAAAAGGCAAAGATGTTTCAAAATCATCTTTTGTACTAAAAATTAATGAAAGTTTATAATGGATAACTTCCAGGGGTTATAGACAGTTGTGACATACAAAATCACATGCTATGAGTAGGAAGTTATGCAAATATAAAAATTCATTAATCCTAAGTCAAGTCATGGGATATTGTGAATATTTAAGCGAACTCTCCTGCCAACTATATCAGTACAAATCTGAGTAGTCTAGATGACTCTAGGACTTTGATTAGCAATTTCATCTTGATATACTCACAAGACTATTATTTCTTAGAAATACTTATTGGAATTATTTTGAGAGATTTGAGTCTCATAAACCCCTTGAGTGATATATTTAAATACCAGGTTTTAAATTTTGTAGAGGACAGTCAAGGTAGGAGTATGAGACTCATTTTAAACAAAATAATATAATGCCAACAATAAGTTCAGGCTAGTTCTAGAATGGTTGGGCGTGACCTTGGGATTTTACTGGCTTAATCTGGATCCGGAAGAAAAAGATTTAGTGGTATTCGCAAAAGCTTCTGTTATGAGATGAGTCTGACCGATCATCTTATAGTATTAAGTATCCCATGACTTCTGAGCTAATATTGTTATGACACTGGATCACAAGTATTTGTCTTAGGAAAGTGATTTAAGACATAAAGGATTTGTCAGCAACTTTGATAAATGAATTATCCCAATTCTTTGAACCTACGCACTATTCAATTCCCACAAAGCAAGGGTTACTGTTAGCTCAATTCTATTTTCTCCTTCTATGTCATTCTGCCTGCATTAATCATCAATTCGCAAATCTTCACCATATTAGTTCATTGCTCACTTTTGCTTTACTTTTAAAATTCTTTTATATCTTTATTTAGATGTTTTTACGTTTCAATTTACAGCATTAGGATTCAGATGAAACTCACCAATCGCTGAGTAACCAGGACCACTAATATTTAATATCATTGCGCTATTAAATGATTCCATCGCATAACCCTCTAGAGAACGATCTCGACAAATTAAATAAATACTGCAAGCTTGACACCGTGCGCTTTCGGTACACGATGTTCTTAAAATACCACCCTTTCCTCTTTACCATCGTATTACTATGTGGGGCGGGGTGGTGAGAGATATTTCGCAAAAGCTTCATGGCGCCGTTGCCGGGGAGGGTGTACGCTATGAATATGAAAATAATGTGTAGCACTCCGGATTTGATCACCCAGGCCGGGATGCCACCGCCACACCTCCCAAGCAAGAGACGACTTCATTCGAGCTCACTTGAGAGATGCAAGGCTAATGGTATAAAATAATTTAAAACAACCAAGTCCGGAAGTACTTATATTTTAAAAATAATAATCATCCATATACGCAGCGGAAATATAAGATTATGCAGCGGAAATAAAATATAGGGCCGACATGGTCAAAACACGGGTTAACAGGCCCGTATGCAGTATCATGCAGAAAATAATAAAATGTCCAAAATAAATCCCACCGGATGTATTCTCATGCTTCATACTCTGTCGTAGAAAAACATAAAAAATATTTATCAGTATTAAGGAATACTGAGTAAGACAATTCCTAGCATAGCAATAAAGAGGTTTTTAATTTAAATATTCATTTTAAGCATGCATGTTGGACAATGATAAAATCCATAATTTCTCATAAGGCATTTAATTTAAAAATGATAATTCAAGGCATATGCATAAATTTAAAGACATAATTTAAAATGCATAATTAACGACATAAATAAATAAATAAATAAAAATTCAAGTCTTTTAAATCTTCTCCCGTTAACTAAGAAGAGGACGCCACAACCATATATCTCAAGTATCTCGTTTCTCATGTATCAAGTTTCTCAAGTATCAAGTTTCAGAATTGCCGAAGCAATCCGAGTATCGCGCCATACACAGTACCACTCCGGAGCCTCGAGTTTCAGAATTTCCAGAAGGATTACCACCACTAAAAGGAATAGAAATCAGATTGAGTTTATGCGAGGAGCTTCAATTCCAAAGAGACCGGCATATAGGATGAATCCTGAAGAGACTGCAGAGATTCAACACCAAGTTCAAGCGTTGCTTGACAAAGGATGGATTCGAGAGAGCTTATCACCCTGTGTTGTGCCTGTACTGTTGGTTCCAAAGAAGAATGGCGAATGGAGGATGTGTCTTGATTGCAGGGCTGTTAATACGATTACTGTGAAGTATTGCCATCCAATTCTTCGCCTAGACGACATGTTGGACGAGTTGAGCAGTGCAACGGTCTTCTCAAAGATTGATCTCAAAAGTGGATCTCATCAAATACGAATGCAATCTGGAGATGAGTGGAAGACTGCCTTCAAAACAAAATTTGGGTTATATAAGTGGCTGGTGATGACGTTTTGGGCTTACAAACGCATCTGCTACATTCATGAGGCTTATGAATGAGACCCTACGTCCTTTTATCAATCGTTTTGTTGTTGTTTACTTTCATGATATACTTATATATAGCCTCAACGAAATTGTTCATTTATCTCATGTGCAACAGGTCTTAGAGGAGCTGAGAGAAGTCAAGCTCTATGCCAACTTCAAGAAGTGCACATTTTATGTGTTTGAAGTCATCTTCCTAGGATTTGTTGTGGGAAAGGATTGACTTAAGGTAAATCAAACAAAGATCAAAGCTATAACCGAATGGAAACCACCAACTACTGTTTCAGAAGTTAGGAGTTTTCTAGGGCTGTGTGGATTTTTCAGAAGGTTTGTGCCGAGCTTTAGTATTATGGCTACTCCACTTACATCATTACTGAAGAAGGATTTAAAGTACACATAGGGAGCAGCAGAACAGAAAGCCTTTGATGAGTGATGACAGTCTTTTATGACTGTCATTTGCGTCCAATTTAGTGTCTTAATGATAATCTTTTGTTCTTAATTCCATTAGTTTTTAATGAATAATCATGGAAGATGAGAAAAGATGGAATAAGAACCAAGATTGTGAAGAAGTTGGAATTACATTGAAAATGGCTTGAAATTCTAAGTTTTCATTGCAAGTCTCGCACGCTATGTTTTTATTTGAACTGACTCACGCTTTGTCATTCAGCAGGAAGTTAAGTTGAAAAGCAGCGGGAGATGGAAAAAGACATAGCGAAGAAGTGCGAGGACTTACATACGAAATCAGGAAAGATCTAAGGAAAAATGTTCAGAAGCTGAAGTCCACGCGATGATTGTTTGACATCGCGAGGAAAGGAAGTTTGTGCAAGACAGGAAGCCTTAGATGTTATGGCGAGAAGCAAACTGTTTGAAGAGACTATGAGATCTCGCCTTGTCAAGAAAGACAATTACACTTTTGGCTCTCGCTTTGAAGGAACTGGACAAAGCGAGAGGAGAGCTATTCTGATGCGAGCGGTTATCATCCAAGGCTGAAGCAGTTACAACGCTCATCTATAAATAAGACCCTTGGGGGATCAGCTCAAGTAGCGGGAGATTGAAGAGAATAGCTCATTTTTACTCTCCAGTTCACTTTTAGAATTCAGTAGGTAGGTTAGCTAGGGTTTACTTTTCACTGCAATTTACTTCAAGTTCTTCAGATTTGTAATTCAATTTCGCAGTAGATTTTTTCGGAATATTTTAGTAGATTAGTTTGAGGATACTCTGGAAGAAGAATTGCTTTCGGAATGCTTTGTTCATCCATTACGAAGATCACCATCTAGTTTCCGACTTCTTCGTTCAAATTCACATTATTCTTATTGCAATCAGATTTCCAGGTGTATTCGTTTTTAATTCTTTGTTATTAAAGATACATGAAGAATGATCAGTTATCAAATCGTGCATTTTTTTTATCTTTCTGGTTACAATTTTCAAAGGTTTATTAGAAATCTGATGTTTTTCAATTCTGTTTCAGAGAAGTATAAACCTCGAATAAAATATTCACTTTTTGGAATTTGCATCATATCGATAATTTGATTCTCGAGATTGTGGTACTTTCATATCTTTAATTCGTAATTTGTTTGTTCTAATTACGCAAGAAGTTTGGATATTGTAACCTAGTTAGGTATGAAACTGATAGAATTATGAATTCATTCGATTTTCTGTTGATATTATACCTCGATCACAAATTTGGAAGAAATCCATAGAAATTAATGTTCAGAACTCTAAAAGGTTCCTAAGGACCCATGTAGTGTTAGTCATCACATGATAATCTTTAAGAATTAACAACTTTAAATTCTCGAATTTGGATGTGAAAGGTTCTGTTTTCATTATTTTCTGAATATAAGTTCCAGAAGGTAGTTATGATAGTTATAGGACTTGATCATTTACTTCACATAAGAATAAAACCACGCTTCATCCTAAAAGATGACGCGAGGAATTATTCAGACAACTTTGTTTCAAGAGAGGCTATTTCAACACTCTCGCGTTGTCATTTTGACAAAGCGAGAGAACCAACTCATAATAGCAACAGAATTGATTCCCATTTCTTGGGACATCAATTACTCACTTCTTATACATATTTAACCTCTATTCTATAAGTAGGAATTGGATACCTCGCCGCATTCTTACAGATATTACTGCGAGGCATTCAGTTCTTTGTATAAACAAAATCTGAGGAACATTCTTTGAACAATAACTCCCTCCACGCTGTACAGACATAGCGTGCAGAAAATTGGAATGTTCATAGTTTGAAACCCAAAGTAGTTACTGCGAGCTATCTTGGACATTTATTTTGCAGAATTATTTCTCAAATCTTTTTCATAGGAAAGTGATTTCCTAATTCTGTCTAGTTTCCAGTTTATATTTTGGAACCACTCTAGCATTTTGATTAAGAGGACTCAGAACCCTCATCGTTTCCTTATACATATAATACTACCTATACATATGATATTTTGGGATATTTTCCAGTATATGATGAGTAATCTTACTTCACAAATACAGACTCATAATTCATATTTGTAATTCATGATAATATTTTCATTAGTACATTGAGAAAGATGATGATATAAGTTTTCTCAATCATTATTTACTCAGGTTAATAAAGAACAAACTTGTTCTTTAGTTGGGCATTTAGTACCTGTCGTTTAAAAGGGAAAGGTGTTTCAAAAACCATCTTTGTCCCAATAATTAGTGGAGTTTTAAGAAGATTAATTTCCAGGGTTCATAGCTTTATAGTTTCCACTATATGCTATGGGTAGGAGATTAAATATTCTTCCTACAGTCTTACTAATCCTGAGTCAAGCCATGGGTATTTGGAATTGTTTGCAGAGATTTCTCAAGCTAAAGCATCTATATGAATCTGAGTGGTCTGGATAAGTCAAGGATTTTGAATAGCAATTTCATCTTGATATACTTACAGGACTATTACTTCTTACAACTACTTGAAGGAATTACTCTGAGGAGTCAAGTCTTATGAAACCATTGGATGATAGATTTAAATATTTGCTTTTTCACTTCTTGTAGAGGACATCCAATATAGGGTCATGAGACCAGTTTGATTCAGAGTAATAAAAAGAACAACTTCAAGTTCAGATGAATATAAGATGATTTAGATGTGACCTTGAGTTGTCAAAGGCTTAATCTGAGTCCGAAAGAAATAGATTAAGTGACAGTTCTAAAAGCTTTTATTACAGAATGAGTCTGACCGATCATCCTGTGATGACAGCACCCCATGATTTCAGTGCTTAGATTGTCATGACACTGAATCACAAGTACCTGTCTTGGGAAGTGATTTAAGACATGAAGATTTGATTAAGTTGCATAGAGGATTTGTCTATCTCGATGAGCTTTCATTCCGTTTTTAACCATTGAAGTACGATATTCTCATCATACTCTTATTTCGTTTATTTGTTTTGGTCCGCACTATCTTAAGCTCATGAACATAATCATAACACTCAACATCATTTCAATTGCTTTCTTTATCGTTGTTTACAGTTTTATGCATTTACAGTTCATCATTTAATTCTTAGTCATCATCATTACACCATCCTTAAACCAAGAGCAGAAACGAGTTCTAGAACTAATAATTCTATTAAAACGCTTCTATCGTGTAACTCTCTAATGAACGATCCCGACAATAAAAATAAATACTGCAGCTTGATACCATGCGCTTTCGGTAGGAAAAATTAGGCAAGCTCTTTAACAGTCCTATAGGATTATAGTTTAAAGGCTGTCGGGGGGCATTGCAGCGGGTTTTACCTCAAAGCTTCATGGCGACGTTGCCGGGGAGGGTGTAGCGTTATGAATTTTAGAACTGTAGATACTCTTTGATTTAATTGTAATTATTTACTTTACCATAATAAATTCATTAATTCTTTCATTTTGTTCACAGAGAAGTCTCAACAGTTTATGAGCGAAAGAACAACTCGATCTTCAAGGCAACCTTTGCTTCCTTTTAATTGTGAACTTGAAAGAACAACAAGGCTGATCAGAGCAAGCGCTAGAAGGAGACAAAGAGATCTTGTAGAAGGGAATCTTTCAACAATAACTAGGATGGCTAACAATGGACAAAATGACGGACCTGGAAACTTACCAAATGGACAACCAGAAAATCAGCAAAACGTACCACTTCGAGGACATTTTAAAGCACACAGAGGGTTGCTGCACCACAATTTGTTCATCAGCATTACTTTCCACCAAATTTTGCTAATCCTGCTCTAAATCCTCAAGAAGAACAATATCAACCATGGCAACCAAACGTTGATCAGTATTTGGCTGGAACAGATGAAGAGGTTGATATACCAGCTGGTATATTAAACTTGGCATCTTCCAGAGCTTTTTATGGGTTGAGTGCTGAAGATCCACACTTACATCTCAAGAAGTTTGTTGAACTGAGTAAGACAGTGAAGAAGGGTAGAGCATCAAGAGAAACCATTCAACTAGCAATGTTCCCATTCTCTTTGGATGGTTCTGCGAAAGAATGGTATGATTCATTGAATGCTCAACAGAAGGCTACTTGGCCAGAATTAGTCAGAAACTTCTTGCTCAAATATTTTCCAGAAAGTAAAGTAGATGAATGGGTAGATAAGATTTCTAGCTTTAAGATGAGAAAAGGAGAATCTTTGAAGGATGCTCGAGACAGATTCTTCGATATGCTTAAAAGATGCCCGCAACATGGTATCACAGAAAGAAGGCTTTTGAAGATCTTTTTCACTGGACTCACTCACACTTGGCAGATGATGATTAATGCCACTGGAGGGGAACAATTACTTCAGATGCCACTTGATAGAGCTTGGTCAACAATAGACACCATGACAGCTAGCAGAGCAGTCCTCCAAGATGATGACCCACCATCTCCTACAAGAAAGAGTCTTGTTATCCACACAGACAAAAATGAAGAAAAATTTGCAGCACTCACTAAACAGATTGCTGAGTTACAGCTAGCTCAACAAACAAGTCAACAAGTTCAGCATCAACAACAACAACAACCTGTGATGATCCTTCAACCTACTCCAATGGAACCAGTTTATCAATGTGGAATATGTTCTGGGCCACATCATAATGATCAATGCCCACAACTCCAAGAAGCACCAAAACAAGATGAGAGCTGTAACTACACTGGATTCCAGAACAAGCATCCAAACTTGAGCTATGGTAACACTCAAAACGCACAGAATGCACATCTCCTTAATCCACCTCAACAGAATCAGCAGCAGTTTCGTCCTCAACAACCATTTTATCCTCAGCAGCAAATGTACCCTCAGAGACCTCCTCAACAAATGAATCAACAGAATAGACCATATGTACAGTTTGCACCAATGCCTGCAAATTTCCCACAGCAACCAGTGCCACTAGGCCCTTATCCTGTTGTTCAGGATAACACTTATTCTTTAAAGGTGGAGAATGCTCTGAAGGAGTTTATTGTTAAGCAGACAGAGACAAACAACCAACTGCAGGCTTCAATCAAGAATGTTGAAAATTCAGTAACAGAGATGGCCAAGTTATTACAGCAAAGAGAAAAAGGAAAATTACCAAGTTCTTCTGAAACAAACCCACAATGTAAGGCAGTTACGTTGAGGGGAGGGAAAGAAGTTGTTGATCCCGAATTTGAAAAGAAACGAGATAGGTTGCTGCAGCAGAAAAAGTTCAAAGATGTTCAGACAATGGAAGAAGATGATCAGCTTGAACAAAGGCAGATACTTGAGGATAAGGGTTTGGAAAAGAATGTCTCAGGACACTCCTTTCCAAAGGAAAAAGAGGGAGGTAATGATATCCCTAACTCTACAGGTAACAAAAAGGATTAACTGGATGAACACATGCCCAGGATACCATATCCTGGAAGACTCAAAAATGATCTTCAAGAAATTAAATTTAAGAAATTTCTTGAAAAGATTAAGGTCATTGAAATATCAATCCCTTTGCTTGAATTAATTGCTGAAATGCCCACTTACGCTAAGTTTCTGAAAGAATTGATTTCAGGGAAATGAAGTGCGGGAGAGCAGCAAATGGTGGTTTTAAATCAGAATTGTAGCTTGGTTCTTCAACAACGGATTCCTCCAAAGCTTGAAGATCCAGGGAGTTTTACTTTACCCCTGATTATCAACTGTAAAGAAGCTGGGCGAGGGCTCTATGACTTAGGAAGCAGCATCAATGCAATGCCACTTGCTATGGCTAGATGTTTGGACTTGGGGAAGATGAGGCCAGTTAATATGACTCTCTTCTTTGCTGACCAATCGAGCACCAGACCAGAAGGGATCATTGAAGATGTTTTAGTAAAGACAGGAGGCCTTTGTTTCCCAGCTGACTTTGTCATTCTTGATATCGATGAAAATGTCAGAATTCCTATCATACTAGGAAGGCCTTTCCTGGTGACTGCAGGAGCCATGATTGATGCAAAGAATGGCATAGTCAAACTTCACGTTGATGATCAGGAAGTTATTTTCGACATGATGAAGATGGCAACATATCCTTTTAATGCTTTTGAAACTAATGTAGCGGGAAAGGGATTAGATTCTAGTACTATGGAGGGGGGAAATCTTTTTGATTACTATAATCTCTTTACCACTGATGTAATTGAGAACAATCTCACCCCACTCACAAATGCTGAAGATGCTACTTTTGCTTACTTGTGCGCGGTTAGATTCGCTGATCCTGAGATTGGTGAAATCAAGGATGGATCAGAAAGTGAGGATATAACATCTTCAGAACAATCTGAGGATGACATTGATAAAACAGATCCTTCTAAAGAAGGATCTGATTTAAAGATGGAAGTGCAAACTCGAAGCAAATTAATTCCATCAATAGAAAACCCACCAGAGCTTGAACTTAAAGTATTACCAGAACATCTTAAGTATGCCTTTCTGGCAGACAAAAAGAAGCTTCCGGTAATAATATCATCTAGATTGACTGAAGAACAAGAACGAGCTCTAGTAGGTACTCTTAAAAATCATATTCAGGCAATTGCTTGGACTATAGCAGATATCAAAGGCATATCAGTCCACACATTTGTATGCGGAGGATGAATACAAACCATCCAGACAACCACAGAGGAGGCTAAATCCACCAATGCAAGAAGTTGTCAAGAAGGAGGTAATCAAACTACTTGATGCAGGTATAATCTCTCCTATTTCTGATAGTAAATGGGTAAGTCCAACACAAGTTGTACCCAAAAAGGGTGGGATTTGCATTGTGACTAATGAACATGGTGATGAAGTAGCAACAAGACCAGTAACTGGTTGGAGACTTTGCATTGATTATAGAAAACTAAATACTGCCACAAGAAAAGATCATTTTCCTTTACCCTTTATTGATCAAATGTTAGAAAGACTGTCAGGTAAACCATTTTACAGCTTCTTAGATGGTTATTCTGGTTATAATCAAATAGATATTGCTAGTGAAGATCATGAGAAGACAACTTTTACTTGCCCATATGGAACATTTGCTTATGGAAGAATGCCTTTTGGATTATGTAATGCTCCTGCTACTTTTCAAAAATGCATGATGAGTATTTTCTCTGATTTTATTGAAAAATGCATTGAAGTGTTTATGGATGATTTCACCGTTCATGGAACTGACTTTGAAGATACTTTAAAAAATTTGTCAAAAATTTTGCAGAGATGTGAGGACACTAACCTGGTTCTTAACTGGGAAAAGTGTCATTTCATGGTTTAGGAAGGAATTGTCCTAGGACACAAAGTATCTAGAGCAGGAATAGAAGTAGACAAAGCTAAGGTTTCTTTGATAGCAAATCTACCACCACCTAAAACGATTAAGGCAGTAAGGAGTTTTCTTGGTCATGCTGGTTTTTATAGAAGGTTTATTAAGGACTTTTCTAAAATAGCAAGACCTTTATGTAATCTTCTTCATAAGGATGTGGTATTCAGCTTTGATGAAGATTGCTTGACTGCTTTTAAGACCTTGAAGGAGAAACTTATCACTGCACCTATAGTTCAGTCTCCTTATTGGAGTCTACCTTTTGAACTTATGTGTGATGGAAGTGAGAATGCAGTAGGAGCAGTTTTGGGGCAACATAAAGAAGGCAAACATCATGTTATCTATTACGCTAGCCATCCTCTTAATGATGCTCAGATAAACTACGCCACTACAGAAAAGGAAATGTATACTGTAGTTTTTGCCTTTGACAAGTTCAGACAGTATCTTATTGGAACTCAAACTATAGTTTACACAGATCATACTGCATTAAGATATCTCTTCTCAAAGCAAGAAGCCAAACCTAGGCTGATAAGATGGGTTTTACTTTTACAAGAGTTTGGCATTATTATTAAAGACAGAAAAGGAAAAGACAATGGAGTAGCAGATCATCTTTCTAGATTGGAAGAGAAAACAGAGAAGGAGGAAGTTGTAAATGATAAATTTCCAGATGAACAGTTGTATGCTTTGCAGTTGCATCAATTTGATTGTCCTTGGTTTTCAGATTTTGCTAATTATCTAGCTTGCAAGATTGTTCCAAAGTTTAAAGATTCTCATCAGAAGTCAAGATTTTTCAGAGAAATTCAGAAATACTATTGGGATGGCCCCTTTTTATTTAAGTTTTGTTCTGATCAGGTTATTAGGCGTTGTGTTCATGAGAAGGAAGGTTTTCAAATTGTTAGAAAGTGTCATGAGAATCCTTTAGGAGGCCATCATGGTCCTGCTAGAACTGCTAGAAAAGTTCTAGACTGTGGTTTCTTCTGGCCGACTATCTTTTTGGATTGCCAGAAACTTATAAAGATGTGTGACAGATGCCAAAGATTGGGAAACATTTCAATGAGAGAAGAAATGCCTCAGAAAGGAATTTTAGAAGTAGAGATATTTGATGTTTGGGGAATTGATTTTATGGGACCTTTTCCCCCATCATTTGGTAATCACTACATTCTAGTAGCTGTTGACTATGTCTCAAAATGGGTAGAAGCAGTGGCTTTACCCAATAATGAAGCTAAACAAGTTACTAAATTTCTGCAAAAGAATATTTTTACCAGGTTTGAAGCCCCTCGTGCCATTATATCTGATGGAGGATCCCACTTTCTCAATAAACTCTTTGAGAAGTTGCTGAAACAGTATGGTGTTCATCATAAAGTTGGATCACCATATCATCCTCAGACAAGTGGAAAGGTGGAGGTATCTAATAAGGAAATTAAGCATATTTTACAAGCTTCTGTGAATATTACAAGAAAAGACTGGTCAAATAAACTGGATGATGTTTTATGGGCATACAGAACTGCTTTCAAGACTCCTATAGGAATGTCTCCCTACAGATTAATTTTTGGAAAAGCTTGCCATCTTCCAGTTGAGCTAGAACATAGAGCATATTGGGCCATTAAGATGCTTAACATGGATCTTCAGTCAGGACAAGACAAGAGGAAGTTTGATCTGTCTAAGTTGGAAGAGATGAGACTGGAAGCATATGAAAGCAGCAAGATTTATAAAAATCGAACCAAGAAAATTCATGATTCAAAATGTAACAACCCGACTTTTGGTCACCCAGGTCGGGATGTCACCGCCACACCTCTCTAGCAAGACACGGTTTCTCCGAGCTCACTAAAGAGATGCAAGGCTATGGTTTTTCAGAATTTAAAAATATTCAAACAGCCCATTCATATATAATTTAAAAATAATACATCAAAGTTGCAGCGGAAAATAATAATTACATATGTATAATGCAACGGAAGATAAATATAGCCAACACGGCCAGAATACGGGTTAAACAGGCCCGTTCATGCAAGATCTAGTCTAATACAATAATTTCAAATAATATATCTTCCCAAAATTCCCATGTATGCATATGACGATGCATAATTCTCAACTCTGAAAGAAAAAGGAAAAAAATAGGGTTTGGTCAGCAAAAACTTGCTGAGTAAGTTAACACAAACATGATTAAGGGGTTTCAAAGCCGTTATTTAGATTTGAGAAAACATGTACACAACACCGCATCATGTAACTTATTTATCTAACAATAATTAAATGGCATAATTTAAAAGATAGATTTCATAACATCATAAATATAACTTGCAAAGTAATGTAACGGTAGGACATAGTTTAAAAGCATAATCTAAAAGGAACAATTTTCGAGTCTTCTAATTTCATATCTCATGTCTCATGTTTCAAGTTTATATCTCAATTGCCATTCGGCAAGCTTTATTTATCAATTGCCTTCCGGCAAACATTATATCTCAATTGCCTTTCGGCAAGCATTATATTTCAATTGCCTTTCGGCAAGCATTATATCTCAATTGCCTTTCGGCAAGCATTATATCTCAATTGCCTTTCGGCAAGCATCGTATTTCATATGTATTTTATTTCAAAGGAATTCCCAATCATTTAAACCTTAAAGGCTAATTTCATGTTTCAACAAGATTTCAAGATTTGACTTCCGGTAAACCACTGTTTACTCTAAAATTCGTCTAAATTAAGATTTAATTCCAAAAATTTCCAAAATTTCACTACTGACTCAGAAACGTCGAGATGAACAACTTTCGTGTTTTAACGTTTTCAATCCGAGATACCCAAACATGTCAAAAACGTCAATTTTCGCAGAAACACAAATCTGTCCGAATTTTATATGTCACAGTTTAAAGATTTCAAATTCTACCATAGCAAATCAACTCCAAATTTTATGAAATTTTACAGAGACCATCTTAAGACGTTTATCTACAACTTTCATGTTCGGCAAAAGATCTAATTCAGTCTAGAACTAATGTCAAAAACGCAATCAAGATCAGACCTAAGTTCTGTCAAGAAATTCAAGATCTAATTTCAAGCAGTTCGGTTTTGGTTGGTTTTCACATATCAAATTGTCACGAAAAATTCTGAAAATTTACGGTGCTGTTCTTAACGTATAGATCTACAACTCCTATGTTTAGCACCAATCCTGAATCGGTCCAGATCTAAGTCAAAAATCAACCTCAAGTTCGGACTAAGAATCTACCACCGTTTCAAGATCTAAACCCAAGGCAGGTCTGTTCGTGGTCGTTTTTGGATATCAAAACACGATGAAAAATTATGAAAATTTTCCAGTAGATAGATCTATGTCTTAGGAACGTTTTTCGGTATTTAAGTTTTTCCGTTTGAGGTCGTTTTAAGTTTCGGAAAAATTCGACAAAACTGTTGCGCCGTTAAAAATTCTACGTTGACAGATTTGATGTTCTTGAATCTTTAAATCTAACGTATTTTAATTTCGCCCAAAACCATGTAAGAGTTAACTTACAGATTTACGGATGTCTCGGCTCGATGATTCGGAGGCGTGGCTTCCACGTTCTTCGTTCTCCCTCCGAGATCCTTCGTTTTTCCTCAACGCGTCCGGATCGGGGTTTAGAATAGAAAAGAGGTTTAATTAGGATTTGTTTTCGAATCTTGAATGGAAAGGAATGAACAAGCTCTTACCACAAAAGCAAGGGTCTCCAAATTTACTTCCAACTCAGTCTTCGAATGCCTTCGTGCCTCCGACGACTCCGGGATTAGGGTTTCGATGTGTAGAGAGATTTCGTAGGGTTTCAAAAGTGCTTGGGGCTTCCAAGAGGGTTTATTTATAGATAACTAAGACCTAGGGCGTCCAAGATCTGACTCTAAGAGTCTTGAGTCGAAAGATGTTCAACCGAAGTCGAAAAATCCGCGTTCGGGCGAGAGATTCACGCAACGGGCGAATCTGTCCGACGACGAGCCTGTGGCGCGCCCTCCCTTCTTCGACCGCGCGGCCACCGCGACGAGCTCGCCTGGACTTCGGTCCGGGCGGGTCGTGCGATCCGTCGTGCTTTTCCTCTCTCTTTCGGATTTCTATCCCTCTATGCTCCCGAATTCTGAGTTCCGGGGTATCTCCGGGTTTCTACTTTCTCTCTAAATTTTTACTCGGGTCTAATTGGATGTTGGACTCGAATTCTCGAGTTCATTGGTGTCGGGTTTCGGTGTACAATTTATTTACCTTTAATAATTCCTTTTATTTAATTAAATTCCTTTAATTCCTTTTTAAGTAAAAATCTCATTTCTCATTACCTTATCTTTATTTATTTCTTTATTTGCTGGATTTATTTATTTATGGTATTTATTGTATTTATTGTCTATTTATTTAATTATTGTTTTATTTTCTGTTGGAAAATTCTCGGGTATTACAGTCTACCCTCCTTAAGAATCAACTCCGTCCTCGAAGTTGTGTTACAGCCTTTCTCGTGCTAAGGTCTTTTGTTTGTTTTGTTATTTTGTGACTGAACTTAAAATTAAGACTTCTAAGCTGCCTACGTACCCTGTAAAGGGATCAAGCCATAACGTAGTTCAAAAATTTATTTGGGATACATATTGCCGAGCCAAACTAAAATAATGCAACTACTTTGTTACGGGGTATCACATCCTCTCCCCCTTAGGACTCCAGTTATATCCCCATAACTGCCTATTCAGTACTCTCAAGAGATTTCGGATTTTGATCTTTATTCTGAGGGTATTGGTGCCCTTGGTTGTTGCCACCTTGATCGTCTGGGTTTCGTGGTTGCTTAGGTCGAGTAGTCACATCCTCTCTCTTGTCGATGTTCTCTTTCCGTGTCCGGCAATCACGCAGCTGATGACCATGTCGACCACATCGAAGGCATGCTCCAGGCTGAGGGCATCCTCTCGCATAATGCGGTTTACCACACTTTGGACATGGTGACGCATAGTCACCATGGTTGAAGACTATCCCCTTTTTCCCCCCATCGTCACTTTGATGTTGTCCTTTCGAGTTTCCATCGAAATGGTCCTTATCCACCTTGTATTCTCCTTGTGGTCCTTGGTTAGCCTCATCTACCGGTTTCCGTTTTAGTCCTTGGACTCGTGCAACCGCTACCGCACGATCATAAACCGTCTGCAGGTTCGTGAATTGTCCTACTGCAAGTATCTCCCGGATACTAAGGTTCAGACCCATCTCGAATTTCTAAGCCTTGTCAGTGTCGGTTGGCACTAGCCTCGTAGCAAATCGTACTAGCTCCTTGAATTTGGTGTAGTACTCTTGCACTGTTTGCGCACCTTGTCTGAGGTTGATGAATTCCTCGTATTTTGCAGTCTTCGTGCTCAGTGGGTAGAACCTTTCCCTCAAGGCTTCCTTAAGTTCTTCCCAGGTGTAGGCTTCTTCGTCTTCCTCTGAATTCGCTCGAAAGGTTCGCCACCACTCATCGGCTTCGCCTCCTAAGTAGTAGGTTGCTACTCGTGTCCTTGCCTCATCAGGACATTTGATCGCATCCAAGAGCTTATCAAATGTACGGATCCACCCCTCTAGTTCGGCGGGATCCTCCTGCCCATCATAGCGTGGTGATTGATAGGGATTCACCCACGCTAGATAGTTGGGTTGAGCTACGGGTGGAGGTACTGTTTGTGTCCTATGCACCTCGGCATTTCCTAATGCTACTAGGACTTCCTCCATAGTCCTTAGACGTTCTTCCATGTTGTTGGGTGTAGGAGGCACTTGTTCTTCTAGGTTCTGGGGACTTCCACTGTTGTTGGACGTGTTGGGGAGGTTAGCGTCCGTGCCATTTGGACTAACCTTCCTCGTTTTCCTCCTAGGTACCATTTTCTGTTATAACGTGTATAGATTAGCTTATCTTGGTTTAGATAGATCATTCGAACAAGACGTTTCGTAAATTTCTAATTTCAAATATTCGGATTTGTTGTTTGGAAATCCAAACAAGATTTTTGGAATAAAGAGTGTTTTAATAAAACTTGATTTTTTTTTCCATATAAGGAAATTTTCTAATTCGTACCAGGATAGGAATGGCTAAGGTCGAGATTTGTTATGCTTAGGCGTGCGCTTAGATGAACGCAATCTAGAACTACGGCAAGATCAGTCTCTAGTGAGCGTTTCTAATTTGATGTCAAGCGTCTAAGTCATCTAGTGCAAGCAAAAGGTCTAAGTTAATATTCGCCAAGATTCTAGGTCAACTTCGCCAAGATTCCAAGTTAAAATTCGCCAAGATTCCAAGTTCTCTAACTAAAGGAGATGCAATATGCAAATGCAAATGATGATTTCCCCCCCAAAAATAATTCATACACTATATATATCTTTTTCCACGGGTTTTAAAATAAATTTTTTTTCCATAGAAATAATACTTTAAAATTTATAATAGTCAAAATATTAATAGTAGTTTAAAAATAATAATGGTTTAAAAATAATAGTTTAAAAATAGCCGGGCCCTGATACCACTCTGGTATCAGATATTTTCTTTAAAATAAATAGCTTTAAAATATTCTGGGCTCTGATACCACTCTGGTATCAGATATTTTCTTTAAAATAAATAGCTTTAAAATATTCTGGGCTCTGATACCACTCTGTAACACCCCGGTTTTTGGTCACCCAGGTCGGGATGTCACCGCCACACCTCTCTAGCAAGACACGATTTCTTCGAGCTCACTAAAGAGATGCAAGGCTATGGTTTTTCAGAATTTAAAAATATTCAAACAGCCCATTCATATATAATTTAAAAATAATACATCAAAGTTGCAGCGGAAAATAATAATTACATATGTATAATGCAGCGGAAGATAAATATAGCCAACACGGCCAGAATACGGGTTAAACAGGCCCGTTCATGCGAGATCTAGTCTAATACAATAATTTCAAATAATATATCTTCCCAAAATTCTCATGTATGCATATGACGATGCATAATTCTCAACTCTGAAAGAAAAAGGAAAAAAATAGGGTTTGGTCAGCATAAACTTGCTGAGTAAGTTAACACAAACATGATTAAGGGGTTTCAAAGCCGTTATTTAGATTTGAGAAAACATGTACACAACACCGCATCATGTAACTTATTTATCTAACAATAATTAAATGGCATAATTTAAAAGATAGATTTCATAACATCATAAATATAACTTGCAAAGTAATGTAACGGTAGGACATAGTTTAAAAGCATAATCTAAAAGGAACAATTTTCGAGTCTTCTAATTTCATATCTCATGTCTCATGTTTCAAGTTTATATCTCAATTGCCATTCGGCAAGCTTTATTTATCAATTGCCTTCCGGCAAACATTATATCTCAATTGTCTTTCGGCAAGCATTATATTTCAATTGCCTTTCGGCAAGCATTATATCTCAATTGCCTTTCGGCAAGCATTATATCTCAATTGCCTTTCGGCAAGCATCGTATTTCATATGTATTTTATTTCAAAGGAATTCCCAATCATTTAAACCTTAAAGGCTAATTTCATGTTTCAACAAGATTTCAAGATTTGACTTCCGGTAAACCACTGTTTACTCTAAAATTCGTCTAAATTCAGATTTAATTCCAAAAATTTCCGAAATTTCACTACTGACTCAGAAACGTCAAGATGAACCACTTTTGTGTTTTAACTTTTTCAATCCGAGATACCCAAACATGTCAAAAACGTCAATTTTCGCAGAAACACAAATCTGTCCGAATTTTATATGTCACAGTTTAAAGATTTCAAATTCTACCATAGCAAATCAACTCCAAACTTTATGAACTTTTACAGAGACCATCTTAAGACGTTTATCTACAACTTTTATGTTCGGCAAAAGATCTAATTCAGTCTAGAACTAATGTCAAAAATGCAATCAAGATCAGACCTAAGTTCTGTCAAGAAATTCAAGATCTAATTTCAAGCAGTTCGGTTTTGGTTGGTTTTCACATATCAAATTGTCACGAAAAATTCTAAAAATTTACGGTGGTGTTCTTAACGTATAGATCTACAACTCCTATGTTTAGCACCAATCCTGAATCGGTCCAGATCTAAGTCAAAAATCAACCTCAAGTTCGGACTAAGAATCTACCACCGTTTCAAGATCTAAACCCAAGGCAGGTCTGTTCGTGGTCGTTTTCGGATATCAAAACACGATGAAAATTTATGAGAATTTTACAGTAGATAGATCTATGTCTTATGAACGTTTTTCGTGTTTTAAGTTTTTCCGTTTGAGGTCGTTTTAAGTTTCGGAAAAATTCGACAAAACTGTTGCGCCGTTAAAAATTCTACGTTGACAGATTTGATGTTCTTGAATCTTTAAATCTAACGTATTTTAATTTCGCCCAAAACCATGTAAGAGTTAACTTACAGATTTACGGATGTCTCGGCTTGATGATTCGGAGGCGTGGCTTCTACGTTCTTCGTTCTCCCTCCGAGATCCTTCGTTTTTCCTCAACGCGTCCGGATCGGGGTTTAGAATAGAAAAGAGGTTTAATTAGGATTCGTTTTCGAATCTTGAATGGAAAGGAATGAACAAGCTCTTACCACAAAAGCAAGGGTCTCCAAATTTTCGTCCAACTCAGTCTTCGAATGCCTTCGTGCCTCCGACGACTCCGGGATTAGGGTTTCGACGTGTAGAGAGATTTTGTAGGGTTTCAAAAGTGCTTGGGGCTTCCAAGAGGGTTTATTTATAGATAACTAAGACCTAGGGCGTCCAAGATCTGACTCTAAGAGTCTTGAGTCGAAAGATGTTCAACCGAAGTCGAAAAATCCACGTTCGGGCGAGAGATTCACGCAACGGGCGAATCTGTCCGACGACGCGGCCGTGGCGCGCCCTCCCTTCTTCGACCGCGCGGCCACCGCGCCGAGCTCGCCTGGACTTCGGTCCGGGCGGGTCGTGCGATCCGTCGTGCTTTTCCTCCTCTCTTTCGGATTTCTATCCCTCTATGCTCCCGAATTCTGAGTTCCGGGGTATCTCCGGGTTTCTACTTTCTCTCTAAATTTTTACTCGGGTCTAATTGGATGTTGGACTCGAATTCTCGAGTTCATTGGTGTCGGGTTTCGGTGTACAATTTATTTACCTTTAATAATTCCTTTTATTTAATTAAATTCCTTTAATTCCTTTTTAAGTAAAAATCTCATTTCTCATTTCCTTATCTTTATTTATTGCTTTATTTGCTGGATTTATTTATTTATGGTATTTATTGTATTTATTGTCTATTTATTTAATTATTGTTTTATTTTATGTTGAAAAATTCTTGGGTATTACACAAAAATTAAACATAAGGAATTTTATGTTGGTCAATTGGTTTTACTTTATAATTCTCGTTTGAAATTATTTCCAGGAAAGCTCAGATCGAGGTGGACAGGACCATTCCCCATTGTAGCTGTTCATGACAATGGAGCAGTCACAATCATGCTCAGTGAAGGAGAAAAGACTGTAAATGGACACAGGCTTAAAGAATATATTGGTCAACAAGATTTAAATATCCAAACTGAATATTTGGATAATCCCTAGTTTGTCTTAAAAATATATATATATATATATATATATATATATAGGGGGTGGATACTATCCAGGTTAACTGAGTAGTATTTCCCTTTTTCTTTTGATATTTGTTTTATCTCTAATTCTTATTTTCTATATTTTCAGGGATTCGAGAAATGAAGCTGTGATGGATTGAAGAGGGATGAGAAATAGATCTTCAACCAGGTTTTGAGTATTAAGTGTTTGGAAATAAAGTGTGAACAAATTCTGAGGCCACGCTTTTGCTAATTTGACAAAGCGTGATTAAAGATGAACTATACTCACTCACGCTTTGTAAAAGTTATAAAGCGAGGTGATAAGTTCAAATTCCCATTTTTATGAAAATTTGATCTGTTTCTAAATGTTAAAGAATTTGATGTCTACGCTTTGTCGAAATATAAAGCGTGACCATTTTCTCTGGAAATTGTACAAGAATTCTCCCTCGCTTTGTAGTTTACAAAGCGAGAGACGGTTTCTATAACCACGCGATGAAAATTAACAAAGCGAGAGTCTGGGAATACTAAACGGATAGATTTTCAAACTTCTTAAGACCAAAATACCCCTTTTTCAGACCCTTCTTCTTCCTCTGCATTAACCATCACACGTCGTTTCAACCGCTTGTAATTATGGCAGAATTTAGTTTTTCTGCTATAAAATCTAGTCGAATTTTTTTCTCCTTTCATCTCAAACATTCCCACATTAGAACAATTATCCTACAACCTTCATCAGAAATCAAAATGGCCGCAGCAGCTCCTAATGCCAGAACCTCCATCGTAGATATCCCTGATGAAATTTTAGGAGACATTCTTTCAAGACTGGGAAAGGAAGAGATGAAAGATGTAGCCAAAGCAGCCCCAACTTGCAAGAAATTCTTTAGAGCAAGTAAGGCACCTGCAGTATGGAGGAGAGCAAATGTAGTGAAGCGAATCACTGCGTAGAGAACGCATGATGCTCACTACGCACAAATAATGGGAAAATGCAGAGAGGCAGGGAACTTCATGCTCAAACTTGAACCTGCACTCGTGGTTTTCCGCAACACAGGGCTTATGGAAGCCGCTTTTGAAATCCTCAGGCCTGGAATTGAGGATAATCATCACCCTTCAATCTTCATCAAGGCCTTCATCCTTCTGAGTTCAGAGAGCCTTGAAGAGATTGATGAAGGATTGTATCTGCTTGGATCAATCCTTAAAGAGGAAGAGCACATCCACAAGATTAAGGAGAAGATCAGCAGGGTTTTTATCGACAGTGAAGAAGAGCCTAACACTTTCCTGGGACAAGGGCATCGTTACTACTGTGATTACATAGCTCTACATAGCAGAGACTTAGTTAGGGAGCCTCCACACTATAATTATGGTGCCACAAACATTGATTGTTTGTGTTGTGAGGTTACCAATTTGATTAGAGAATTAAGAGAAGTTTTCAATGAACATGTAATTGAATCTGAGTCAGAATTAGAAACTGATTCAGATTTTGATTAAATGATTATGGATTCTCTTAATTTTTTTTTTTAATTTTGAGTCCTCTGATGATGATATGTCTTCTTTGCTCCTCGCCTCATTTTCTTGTGTTGAATAATGACTTTTCTTATCTTTTGCATCAGATTTTTATCTTAGTCATTTTAAATAAATTTGTTTTTCAAATAGGCCTATTTTCTAGGGCTGTGTGGATTTTTCAGAAGGTTTGTGCCGAGCTTTAGTATTATTGCTACTCCACTTACATCATTACTGAAGAAGGATTTAAAGTACACATAGGGAGCAGCAGAACAGAAAGCCTTTGATGAGTGATGACAGTCTTTTATGACTGTCATTTGCGTCCAATTTAGTGTCTTAATGATGATCTTTTGTTCTTAATTCCATTAGTTTTTAATGAATAATCATGGAAGATGAGAAAAGATGGAATAAGAACCAAGATTGTGAAGAAGTGGGAATTACATTGAAAATGGCTTGAAATTCTAAGTTTTCATTGCAAGTCTCGCACGCTATGTTTTTATTTGAACTGACTCACGCTTTGTCATTCAGCAGGAAGTTAAGTTGAAAAGCAGCGGGAGATGGAAAAAGACATAGCGAGGAAGTGCGAGGACTTACATACGAAATCAGGAAAGATCTAAGGAAAAATGTTCAGAAGTTGAAGTCCACACGATGATTGTTTGACATCGCGAGGAAAGGAAGTTTGTGCAAGACAGGAAGCCTAGATGTTATGGCGAGAAGCAAACTGTTTGAAGAGACTATGAGATCTCGCCTTGTCAAGAAAGACAATTACACTTTTGGCTCTCGCTTTGAAGGAACTGGACAAAGCGAGAGGAGAGCTATTCTGATGCGAGCGGTTATCATCCAAGGCTGAAGCAGTTAAAACGCTCATCTATAAATAGACCCTTGGGGGATCAGCTCAAGTAGCGGGAGATTGAAGAGAATAGCTCATTTTTACTCTCCAGTTCACTTTTAGAATTCAGTAGGTAGGTTAGCTAGGGTTTACTTTTCACTGCAATTTACTTCAAGTTCTTCAGATTTGTAATTCAATTTCGCAGTAGATTTTTTCGGAATATTTTAGTAGATTAGTTTGAGGATACTCTGGAAGAAGAATTGCTTTCGGAATGCTTTGTTCATCCATTACGAAGATCACCATCTAGTTTCCGACTTCTTCGTTCAAATTCACATTATTCTGATTGCAATCAGATTTCCAGGTGTATTCGTTTTTAATTCTTTGTTATTAAAGATACATGAAGAATGATCAGTTATCAAATCGTGCATTTTTTTTATCTTTCTGGTTACAATTTTCAAAGGTTTATTAGAAATCTGATGTTTTTCAATTCTGTTTCAGAGAAGTATAAACCTTGAATACAATATTCACTTTTTGGAATTTGCATCATATCGATAATTTGATTCTCGAGATTGTGATACTTTCATATCTTTAATTCGTAATTTGTTTGTTCTAATTACGCAAGAAGTTTGGATATTGTAACCGAGTTAGGTATGAAACTGATAGAATTATGAATTCATTCGATTTTCTGTTGATATTATACCTCGATCACAAATTTGGAAGAAATCCACAGAAATTAATGTTCAGAACTCTAAAAGGTTCCTAAGGACCCATGTAGTGTTAGTCATCACATGATAATCTTTAAGAATTAACAACTTTAAATTCTCGAATTTGGATGTGAAAGGTTCTGTTTTCATTATTTTCTGAATATAAGTTCCAGAAGGTAGTTATGATAGTTATAGGACTTGATCATTTACTTCACATAAGAATAAAACCACGCTTCATCCTAAAAGATGACGCGAGGAATTATTCAGACAACTTTGTTTCAAGAGAGGCTATTTCAACACTCTCGCGATGTCATTTTGACAAAGCGAGAGAACCAACTCATAATAGCAACAGAATTGATTCCCATTTCTTGGGACATCAATTACTCACTTCTTATACATATTTAACCCCTATTCTATAAGTAGGAATTGGATACCTCGCCGCATTCTTACAGATATTACTGCGGGGCATTCAGTTCTTTGTATAAACAAAATCTGAGGAACATTCTTTGAACAGTAACTCCCTCCACGCTGTACAGACATAGCGTGCGGAAAATTGGAATGTTCATAATTTGAAACCCAAAGTAGTTACTGCGAGCTATCTTGGACATTTATTTTGCAGAATTATTTCTCAAATCTTTTTCATAGGAAAGTGATTTCCTAATTCTGTCTAATTTCCAGTTTATATTTTGGAACCACTCTAGCATTTTGATTAAGAGGACTCAGAACCCTCATCGTTTCCTTATACATATAATACTACATATACATATGATATTTTGGGATATTTTCCAGTTTATGATGAGTATTCTTACTTCACAAATACAGACTCATAATTCATATTTGTAATTCATGATAATATTTTCATTAGTACATTGAGAAAGATGATGATATAAGTTTTCTCAATCATTATTTACTCAGGTTAATGAAGAACAAACTTGTTCTTTAGTTGGGCATTTAGTACCTGTCGTTTAAAAGGGAAAGGTGTTTCAAAAACCATCTTTTGTCCCAATAATTAGTGGAGTTTTAAGAAGATTAATTTCCAGGGTTCATAGCTTTATAGTTTCCACTATATGCTATGGATAGGAGATTAAATATTCTTCCTACAGTCTTACTAATCATGAGTCAAGCCATGGGTATTTGGAATTGTTTACAGAGATTTCTCAAGCTAAAGCATCTATATGAATCTGTGTGGTCTGGATAAGTCAAGGATTTTGAATAGAAATTTCATCTTGATATACTTACAGGACTATTACTTCTTACAACTACTTGAAGGAATTACTCTGAGGAGTCAAGTCTTATGAAACCATTAGATGATAGATTTAAATATTTGCTTTTTCACTTCTTGTAGAGGACATCCAATATAGGGTCATGAGACCAGTTTGATTCAGAGTAATAAAAAGAACAACTTCAATTTCAGATGAATATAAGATGATTTAGATGTGGCCTTGAGTTGTCAAAGGCTTAATCTGAGTCCGATAGAAATAGATTAAGTGACAGTTCTAAAAGCTTTTATTACATAATGAGTCTGACCGATCATCCTGTGATGACAGCACCCCATGATTTCAGTGCTTAGATTGTCATGACACTGAATCACAAGTACCTGTCTTGGGAAGTGATTTAAGACATGAAGATTTGATTAAGTTGCATAGAGGATTTGTCTATCTCGATGAGCTTTCATTCTGTTTTTAGCCATTGAAGTACGATATTCTCATCATACTCTTATTTCGTTTATTTGTTTTGGTCCGCACTATCTTAAGCTCATGAACATAATCATAACACTCAACATCATTTCAATTGCTTTCTTTATTGTTGTTTACAGTTTTATGCATTTACAGTTCAGCATTTAATTCTTAGTCATCATCATTACACCATCCTTAAACCAAGAGCAGAAACGAGTTCTAGAACTAATAATTCTATTAAAATGCTTTTATCGTGTAACTCTCTAATGAACGATCCCGACAATAAAAATAAATACTGCAGCTTGATACCGTGCGCTTTCGGTAGGAAAAAATAGGCAAGCTCTTTAACAGTCCTATAGGATTATACTTTAAAGGCTGTCGGGGGGCATTGCAGCGGGTTTTACCTCAAAGCTTCAATGAGTTGAAGTACATATTGATCCATGCTCCAGTTATAGCATTGCCTGATTTTGAGAAGGTGTTTGAGTGTTAGAATGCGATGCGTCTGGAACTGGAATGGGAGCAGTACTGATGCAGGACAAGGGACAGATTTCATATCCTAGTGAGAAGTTTAATGGAGCTCAGTTGAATTACTCTACTTATGATAAGGAGTTGTTTGCAATCGTGAGGGCCTTAAAGGTGTGGCAACATTAACTAAGAGGACGTGAGTTCATCATACATACTGATCACGAGGCCTTAAAGCATATCAGAGTCTAAGGACAATTGAGTAAGAGGCATGGTGGATGGAGCGCCTTCCTTGAGACTTTTCCATATGTGATCAAGTATAAGAAGGGAAAGGACAATGTTGTTGCTGATGCATTGTCTAGGAGAGTAGCTTTAGCGGCACTTGCTACTATACATTTGGTGGGATTTAAACACATTCAAGCTCAGTATGCAAGTGATCCAGATTTCAAGGAAATATTTGAGAAAACTGAGAAACAGACTTATAAGGAATACTCTCAACTGACTGGATATCTCTACTATGGAAACTTGTTATGCTTACCAAGAGGATCCATCAGAGAGCTATTGGTTAAGGAAGCCCATACTGGAGATATAATGGGACACTTTGGGAAGCATGCTATAATGGGAGTGTTGAAAGAAAGGTTTTATTGGCCTAGGATGTCGAAGCAAGTTGTTGATCTGATTGCCAAGTGCTTTGTGTGTCTGAAGGCAAAGTCACAAGTGAAACCCCATGGATTATACCAGGCATTGCCCGTACCTGAAGGACCATGAATTGACATCTCAATGGACTTTATTCTGGGATTACCAAGGACTACTCGTGCCAAGGATTCAATATTTGTGGTTGTGGACCGATTCTCTAAGATGGCACACTTCATCCATTGCACTAAGACAAATGATGCACATCATATTGCCAAACTGTTCTTCAAATAAGTGGGAAGGTTGCATGGGATACCACGGACCATAGTATCTGACCGAGATACTAAGTTTATGAGTTATTTCTGGAAGTCTTTCTGGCATGAGTTGGTACAAAGTTGTTGTTTTCATCATCTTACCATCCGCATACCAACGGGCAAACTGAGGCCGTCAATCGAGTGTTAGGAAATCTGTTATGAATCATCATGTCTTCAGATTCCAAGAGTTGGGATGAAAGTCTACCCTATATCGAATTCGCATACAACCGATATGTTCACAATGCAACAGGTATGTCTCCTTTCGAGGTTGTATAATGATTTGTGCCATTAACACCACTTGATTTGCGGCCACTGCCCCACAGTAAGCACTTTAATGTTAATGGCAGGGATAGGGCAAATGCTATTAAAGAGTTACACAAGAACGTGCGTGAAAGTTTAGTTAAGGCGGCTGAGCAATATGCGAAGTATTCCAATCGGGGAAGGAAAAAGTTGCTGAAACTAGGCGATTGGGTCTGGGTTCATATGAGGAATGAGCGATTTCCTGCTCAACACCATGGCAAATTATCCCGTCGGGGATGTGGTCCTTTTAAAGTTTTAGAGCGAATTAATGAGAATGCTTATAAGATAGAACTGCCTGAAGAGTATAGTAATATTAGTGCTACTTTTAATGTTGCAGATCTATCACTGTTCGAAAGGGATGATGGGGACGAAGCAAGTCGGTTGATAGATCAACCTCTTCAAGGGGGAGGGGATGGCATAGTAGCCAATCCATGATCCAAGAACCCGAAGGTCCATGTTTGAGGCAAAGAGCTAAGAAGTTTACGGAGCATGTGGCGGGACTATTAAGGACGCACGCTGAAGAATGGGAGCTGACTAAGCTAACCTTCGGAGGAAGAACAATGACCACATGGAAACTGTCGGATGAAGAAGGCTATACGGAAAAACACTTAGCAAATTTCTGACGAGTTTCACACGTTGCACGCGACGTCATTTTCTGTCACACGCCATGACAATTCACACCGCTTAGGAACATCGCAGTATACTATTGCAAAGAGAAACACTTAACAGAATTCTGAAGTTCAAGGCACGCGATGTCCGTACGTAACCTTCTTGTAATGACCCAAATTTAGTAGCCCAATTACCTTTAACCAAGGCCAAACACCCAATAATCAATACCCAAGGCCCAACCTATTTTCCCCTTTCTTCTAGCTGGGAACGAGTTTGCTGGGGATAGAGAGATAATACAGATTAGGGTGGGAAGATGGAGGCGGCTTGGAACAGGGATGAAAAGGTAGTCATTGATGAAGGAAGCTTGGATTTTCGTCGGATTTACACAGGCAAGGGTTTTATGTTGCATTCTCCCCTTTTCCCTTTCTTGTTCCCCAATCCTTTGCCCCTTTCTTTCTCACGACATGTAGCAGCGGCAGCGGTGGTATCAGCCACCGGAAGGCGACGAATGAATGGCAGGAGAGATGCGGGCGTCGCACCTCTGTGCGATGCCATAGCAGCAGCAGCGGCTGCTGCTAGTTGTTTGCTCAGGGGCGCGCAGCTGCGTGTAGCCACCGGCGGTGGCGCCGCCCTCCGGTGAGGGCGGCCGAGCAGTGGTGGCGGTAGTCGGACTTCTTCCTCCTATTCTCTCTTCATATTATTCTCCTCCTCCTATTTCTTTCTCATGTACTTGACTGTGTGTTTGGAAATTGATGTATCGTTTATGTGTACCAGGAACTTGATTTACAATGCCTATTAAATTGGGGACCACTTATTGGACTAGGTTTGAAGCATTTGCTTGAACAGTAGTGTAGTGATCAATTGATGTAGTCAAATAGGAGATTAATGACTAGGGATTATCCAGCAGAGGGTATTAGATTAATCTAATTGGGAGTTTTACGTAGTAGACTAATCAAATTGGGAATTTTACACTGATTCATCCTATCTCACGGTTGGTCGTGGGTATGCTGGAGTGATGAGTTTCTTATGCTTTTATTTATATACACAGGTAACACAGCTTGTGTAAATAGCCATTTCATCCTATGAATTACTGTTAGTGGAATATGAAGTGCTTGTATATTTGTAGAAGGGAAACAGTCCGATTATTTTAATTATTTAATTAAGCTGTTAGAAGGGAAAGCTTTATATATTATATATGACCTTAAATTGCTACTAGCCGATAAATTGTACCATTTAAATATGATGCAAGCCATAGATTTGTAAAGCTGGCCATCAACGGCCTAACTCCTTGAAATAAATTATATGCTGAGTTGGTGGGTGAGTTGAATTATTGAGGATTTCTTAATGAAATATGCCTGTAGTGGGATTTGAATTATTTTATGATATTCCTAGAGAGGTTGTTCTTATAAACCATGAAGTTCTTATTTTCTAAATGATATATATGGCTATATATTTATATTAGCCTAATGATTGTTGGATCTATGGCGCATTGTTGAGTTACATATGCTACTTGTTGATGTTAATACTAACAATGTGATCCATGGAATGTATCTCGTGCCTTTAGGCCATGATTATTGTATAATGCATGATATATATATTTATAAATTAATTAATATTTGATAATCATGCCTATGCTGATTGTTGAGTTATGGATATATGATATTGATGAGTATGAGAATCTAGGTGCTTGAACATCAAGGTATTGTCATATGAATGTTATTGACTTGGAATTGACGGATATGCAACCCAATGGGGGTGATATGATGCTTATTATTGATCGAGTAGCCTTCACAGTGTCGTTGAGTCCCGATGACCCTTCGGGGTGTGATTATTGGTTGTGAGCCTGTTGGCCCTTCGGGGTGTATGATTTGGGTTTTGATGCTCGTGGTCCCTGCGGGGATGGTGTATGTTACCCTGTAACGGGTTGGAGTTGATGATATCCTCGCCCGTTGGTTCATACCGCCCGAGTTTTTAGGTTGTCGGCTAGGCATATTCATCTGCATTTGCATATAGGGTAGATAGGTGTATGCTAGGTCATGCATCATATGCATCATTTTTCCGTTTAATGTATGTTATGGTTGAAGCACCGGTATGGGACGGTGTGATGATTTAACTATATGCTACATGTCTTTTGTATGGTATGGTTGCAGCAATGATATGTGATGTTGTGAAGATTTATTTATATGTTTTATTTACTTATTATATTAATTAATTACTTCCCCTTATTTTCCCATGCACATATCTCCTTTACTTAGTAAGTTGTACTGACTCCCTTTGCTTTTCTGTTTTGTAGATTCACTGGAGTCTGGAGGTGCTACACCATGACATGGGATTTGGGGATTTTGAGAGATCACTTAGATAGGAGTTTATATTGCATTCAGTTATGCATATGTATTATTCTATAGCTATTATTTGATTAATATTAAACTGTTTGCTAGTTGAGGCTTTTGAGCCTAAGATTTACTTTCTGTTGGTCTGTGGCCATGTGTGATTTATTGCTTTGGGCTAGTAGCCCCTTTATTTGAGATAATTGGTTTGTTGCCTGCTTTCGATTCATGAGGCTTGTAGCCTGGAGATTATGTTTTAAATTTTTTGGCTTCCGCATTAAATTGGTTAATCAGATAATCATTATAGGTTTGTGCTCAGCATTGTACTAGCTGTTCTACTGCCACTAGTTTAGGATAGTTAGTACGGCGGTAATGCTTCTGAAAATTAGGTTAGAATTTTCGGGACGTTACACTTCCAAACATAGCGAACATCGCGTGGAGTCCTGAAGCAATTTTACTGTTTCCGTAGCACCGTCATTTCTACGCGACAACTAGTCCAAGACATAGTGTGAAGTGTTCTTAAACTTTGTGTGTTTCAATTGGCAAACTCACCTTGCAATCTTTGAAACTGGATTGCTCGACTTCATCCAAGGAGGATCATTGGAAGAGGGGGGTGCGCTTATTCCCTAGAGGTTTAACTCCAGATCGATGGCAAGAGGCAACCCTTCAATACCTACCAGCTTTGCGAGGGATTTGTATTGGGTCCAATTGCTTTGGTTAGGGTGCTGAGACCCATGTCTCTTGATGTACTGTGGCACATCGAAGCCATTGATGAAATATTGAAATCAATGGCTAAGATTAATACAAAGGGTACTATTGTAATTTCAATAAGATCCAAATAATCTCTATTCATTTTTCTCAATTCTCATGCTCATACTTCTCTCTCCCTCATAATCTAGTTTTTCTTTTTGGAATTTCTAAAATTTGATATGAAATTTAGATTACTTGTATCGAGTAGGTAAATTTTCATATAAAGAACGTCAAAATCCGAGTTCGTTTGAGAAAGTTAGAGTCATTTGAAGTTAATTGCAATTTTAAAAAACGTAGCATTTACATTTCAGCGACGGTGGCTTTGCAATTCAGCGACGGGAGCTTTACAATTCAGCGACATAACCTATACAACATAGTTTTTATGACAAACTTCAAATGGCTCTAACTTTTTCAAATGAGATCGGATTTGGACGTTCTTTATATGAAAATCTATCTACTCAACACAAGAAATTTAAATATCCTACCAAAATTTAGAAAGTCTGACCAGATAAATATCATATTTTTAAAATAACGAGAATAAGATATCATTTCATTTGAAAATCTGGTATTTATCAATTTGTAATTTCAAAAATTTGATAGGAAATTTAAATTCCTTGCATCGAGTAGATAGATTTTCATATAAAGAATGTGAAAATCCGAGTTTATTTGAGAAAGTTAGAGCCATTTGAAGTTCATTGCGATTTTCAGAAACACAGCCTTTACATTTCAGCGACGGTGGCTATGTAATTCAGCGACGGGGGCTTTACAATTCAGCGACGGAGGCTTTACAATTCAGCAACCGAGGCGTTATAATTTAGCGATATAGCCTATGCATTTCAGCGACGTAGCCAATACAACAAAATTTATGTGACAAACTTCAAATGGCTCTAACTTTCTCAAATGACCTCCGATTTGGACGTTCTTTATATGAAAATCTATCTACTCAATGCAAGAAATTTAAATATTCTCTCAGATTTTAGAAAGTCTAAACATATAAATATCATATTTTCAAAACAACGAGCATAAGATATCTTTTCTTTTGAAAATCTGGTATTTATCTATTTGTAATTTCCAAAATTTTATGGGAAATTTAGATCCATTTCATCGAGTAGGTAGATTTTCATATAAAAAACGTCAAAATCCGAGTTCGTTTGAGAAAGTTAGAGCCATTTAAAGTGCATTACGATTTTAAAAAACACAGTCTTTACATTTCAGCGACGGTGACTATGTAATTCAGCGACGGAGCCTTTACAATTCAGCGATGGAGACATTACAATTCAGTGATATAGCCTATGCATTTCAACGACGTAGTATATAGAACAAAATTTATATTACAAACTTCAAATGGCTCTAACTTTCTCAAATGAGCTCGGATTTGGACGTTCTTTATATGAAAATTTATCTACTTGATGCAAGGAATCTAAATATCCGATCATATTTTAGAAATTCAAAATAGAAAAATAGCAAATTAAGAGGAATAAAAGACTAACGAGTGAAAGAGATGAATAAAGATAATTTCTCTATTATTATGCCATGAATTGTGTCAAAAGAGGGCTTACTTATGCAAATTTTTTATATGATCTTTATTTAAGGATAAAAATCACTAAATTGATTTTGTGAATGATTTTATTACTAAAGATATAATTATTTATGTTTGACAATTCTACCCTTTTTATTTTATAGCCATTGGATATTTTTGTATGGTTGAGATGATTTCTCTTGATGTACTACCATTCACATTGGTAGTACCATAACCATTCCCGGGTCCAATATGACATAGGGATACCTGGTACAGCCCAAAAAATATTTTATTTTTTAGCATTATATATGGATATATATATATATATAGATAGATAGAGTATTATTCATTAATACTTCATCTGTTCATTTTCAAGCGCATGTTTGAGTTTTGTCACTGTGAATTGAGTAATTTTGATTCGATTTTTTAATACAATTATATAAGATAAAATATAGTCAAGTAGGATCTTGTTGGATTCGTCTAATCACACAGATTTACAATATTAAATTTTCATAATTTTACTTGTATGCAATTTGAGTTATTAAGAATTAAGATATATATTAGATTGCGTGAAATGTGAATCCGTAGCATTTAGAAGAAAAGAAACGAAATAAGTATTTATTTTATAATAACTCTCATTTATTTATTTAATAATTTTTTTTGCTGAACAGTTTATACCGGCTAAGAAAATGTGTCGAGATCTACACCACACAAATTATAAAGGGGTGAACACGGTTTGAGTTGTTGGAGTTTCGCACCAAATCCAAACCAAATTGCAAAAAAACGATTTAAGAAAAAATCAACCCAAACCAAAGCATTTTAGTATTTCAAACCAAAAAAAAAAAAAACGGTTTGGTGCGGTTTGGTTAAGGTTTAACTAAAATTTTAAAAATAAAAAAATCATATTAATTACAGTCGTAAGTGTAACAGTCCAAACTCCAAAAATATACTAATGAAAAGTTTAGAAAAAACATAAGTTCATTGTGTACAAGCCAAATACTTAATAAACTATAACTATTATAAGCTTTGAAAAAAAAAAACTATAATTATAAATATATAGACAATGATTCGAAAATAAGCAGGAGTAAAATTTAATCTTGATCTTGTAGGATTTTGTAAGCCCAATAACCTATAGCATAAGAAACAACAACAAATTATGTATATATATATATATATATATATATATATTGCAATTTGTGGTTTGATTTGGTTAATTTTTTCTTCAAACCAAACCTAAACCTTAAATCAGTTTTATAAAATAAAAAACTAAATCATAAATTTTAAACCGCAAACCAAACTGTTAAAAGGAGAGGGATAAGGACCCTGTGGGTAGGGCTGCAAATAGGTCAGGCCAGGCCAGACTTGGCCTTGAACGGCCTAGGCCTTTTTAATTTTAGCAAGGCCTGAGCATGACCTATAGCCTTTGATAGGCCTTGTTTATAGGCCTAAGCCTGACCTTTTTATTTAAATAGGCCAGACTTTAAGCCTTTTAAAAATCTATTTAAGCCTATTTAAATATTAAATAAATAATTAATAAATATAAACAATAAATATATTAATAAATTATAAAAAAAATTATATTAAAAAGTTAAACAGGCCCGCCTTATAGGCCAAATAGACTTTTTTATGAGGCCGGGCCTAAGCCTATTTAGTTAAAAAGGCCTTTGATAATATCTGAGCATAGCCTCTTTCGTAAAAAGGCCGGGCCAGACCGGACCTTAAATAGGCCAGGGCCGTAGGTCCCTGTCGGGTGGCCCGGCCTATTCCCACCCCTACCCGTGGGAAATCGAAACCGGACTTGACCCCCGGCCCCCCGCATCCACTTAGGGGTGGCAAAAATCGGTATACCGAAATACCGTTACCGTTATCGTACCGTACCGAAAATTTCGGTATGAGTAAAAATCATACCGATACCGATAACGAATATTTCGGTATACCGATTTATTTCGGTTTCCTATAATCTATGCCGTTGCCGTACCGAAAATTATATTTACCGAAACATACCGAAAATACCGAAAATACCGAAAATTTTACATACCGAACAATGCATTACATACCGTTACAAATTGGCATACCGAACTATACCGAAAAAAATCAATACCGTGGGCATCTTCCAATCGCGGGTATACCGAAAAATTACTTAAATTGGCCCTTCAAAGTTTCAAATGTCTTAACACAACAATATATATTAAATTTTAAATAATATTAAAATTAATGTTTCGGTATTTCGGTATACCGAAATGCCGAAAATCTCGTATTCACATACCATTACCGTACCATTTTTTTCGGCATACCTAAATTCGGTATACCTAAATTTCGGCATACCTAAATTTCGATATTTTTCGGTAATTTTCGGTACGATAAGCTCGGCATACCGAGTTTTCGGTAATTTTTTCCACCCCTACATCCACTTATATTTATTTAATATTGAAATAAATCAAATAATATTGGTAACCAGTTTAAAAATTCTATATAAATCAAAAGCGTAGATGGACTTAGGTGTGTGCAAATTTTGGTCGAAACCAAACAAACCGACCGAACCGAACCGAATTTTACAATTTGGTTCGGTTTTTGGATTTCGGTTTGGTTTTTGGTTTTGAAAATCCAAAATTTCGGTTTTCGGTTCGGTTTTTGGTTTTTAAAAATCTAAAATTCGGTTAACCGAACCGAACCGAAATTTGAATTATATATTTTAAAAAAAATATAAAATACATTATGCCATTATACAATAAACACAAAATAATACCCCTATTCGGTGACTGTTTGTGTGGATGGGAAGTGAGAACTACTGTTGAAAGTTTTCAGACTTTTATATTGTTTCGTATTTGAACTATTCGGTGACTATTTTTTTATTTTGTCATTTCATTTGTGTGTAATTTGAACGATGCAATTTAGAATGGTTTACTATTATGCACTCATAGTTATATGTAGATATGATGTTTTTGTTTGACAGGACGAATTTACAGGTTTGAAAATGGTAATAGAGATGTTTTGATCAAAAAATATTTTATTTTTTAAAAAAGCAATTCGGTTCGGTTTGGTTAACCGGTATAACCGAACCGAAATATTTCGGTTCGATTATTTCGGTTTTCAGTAATTTTGATTCGATTTTGATTTTTAAAAAAAATTCGATTTTTAATTCGATTTTGAAGTTTGGTTCGGTTCGGTGGTTAACCGAACCGATGCACACTCAGTGTTGAGTTTTCCCAGTTCCCCCTCAACGGCAATAATTGCTCAATCCTCCGTCTTACCAAAACTGACAGTCCCAGGCAGAGCCGCAGAGCTTCCCTCAACTCTCAATTCAATCTCATTCCCAAATTCCCTACTCCTCTTTCCCCGAATTCCCTCCCTCTCTACCGCCCCGGGAAAATTTTGCTTGATTTTCCGGTTTTCATAGTCGAAATTCAAGAATACTCTTCATCAGCTCTCTTGGGATTGAATTCCTGTAAATAATAATGAATAGCAGCAGAAGAGCCGAGGAAAGAAACGAGAAGATTATAAGGGGTCTTATGAAGCTCCCTCCCAACACCCGGTGCATTAACTGTAACGCCATGGTAACACATTTCTTTTTCCTTCGCCAGGTTTTCTCACCTTTCTTGTTTAATTTCGTTAATTTCTTGATTATTCTATCTTTTGGTGGGTTTGCTTTAGTGAATTTAACTGCTATATGAACTCACTACTCTTCTTTACCTTTTTTTTTTTTTTTTTTTTTGTTCTTGAATGAATCTTTGATTGACAAGAAATGCCAGTCTAGATTCTTAATCTTTTAAAGTTTATGTTCCAAGTTTTATCATTAACGAAATCATAAAAAGTTGTTTATGCCACTTAATTCTGATTGCAGGGGCCTCAGTATGTGTGCACTAACTTTTGGACGTTTACTTGTACTACATGCAGTGGATTACAGTACGTATTGATCGTTTACAATGTGTTTTGGGATGGCTTTCATTGTTTCATCAAATGCATATTATGACAATATCAAAATTTTTTGGTATTGATGGCAATAAAATTAAGGGCTTTCACCCCATTTTTCAATGTTCTAGGAACACCATTGTGGGCTATTTACAATAATTCGCTTCTTCATTTCTTCTGATTCTAGATTTGGGCTGTTTTTTACTGTCTTCAAGGCTTATAACATGTAGCAATATAATTGACACTATTTTTGTATATCATAGATGGTAGAAATTTGCCTGTTAAAATACCAGCATGTCCAGAAATATTGGGAATTGTGCGTATTTAACCTTTCTAGATGTTCGTTTTGTATTTGAGACATCATCTGATATGCGAAGATTAACATTTGAAGAAAAAATTCATAGCACACCAGATTATTTAAAGTAAAATTGACATCTTACAATATTGTTAAATCGTAAATAATGTTAGAAATTTGCCTCTTAGCACAGAGAGGCTTATAATGTTGGGCATTTAGGGCATATACAAATCTTTGATACTAAGTAGTTGTTTGTGGCAATTAACGAAGTCTTTAATTAGGGATACATTAAGAATTTTTGTTCCAAGATATCCGGTATAAAATAAATTTTTTACTGTTTTTACAGTCGGGAGTTTACACATCGTGTCAAGTCAGTTTCCATGGCTAAGTTCACGTCACAAGAAGTAGATGCCCTTCAAAAAGGCGGCAATCAGGTACATATCATACAACTTTGTTGCCAATTGATTACATATATGTCAACTTTGTTGCCAATTGATAACACATCTGCTTGATTGCTCAAAATTATTACCCATGCAGCGCGCGAGGGAATTGTTTTTTAAGGCATGGGACCCACAAAGGAACAGACTACCAGATAATAGGTTTAAATTATGCCATATAGTGTGATACGAACTGGATGTTAGAAGTTGAAATTTACTTATTCCTTTTTCTTGCAGCAATATTGATAAACTTCGTCAGTTTATAAAGGATGTGTACATAGATAAAAAGTATTCTCTGGAGAAGTCATCTGATAGGCCTCCAAGAGATCCTCAGGTTGTACTGGTGGACCTCTAACATAATTTGCAAATTTAATATGAAAATGCCTGGAATGAATAGTCTTAAACATGAGTCTAGCTTGGTTCTGGCAGAGCTTAAGAAGTCAGGAGGATGAGGTGAAGAGGGCAAGCTCATACCATTCGTACTCCCAGAGCCCGCCATATGATTTTCAATATGAAGAAAGACATCACGGGAAGCATGCTGCTTCATTTCCTATGAGAGTAGGTTCAGATCATGGTCTTTATGATGGAAAGCATGCTGGTTTCTTAAGCCCTACTCATTTGAGTGATGATGGAATTGCCAGTGAGGGATCTTTTTCACAAGCCTCAGAGTATTCTACATCTGGTGGAGGTGATGCTTCCAGATCTGATTTTTTTTCACCTAGTCCCATTAGAGATACTGGAAGTTCATGTAGTGACACTTCAAGAGAGATATCAAGTAAACATTCGCATGCACAGTCAGATGCAAGCAGCAGAAGCATTGAAGGAAGAATGTTGCATCAACAGGTCATGTTTCTCTTATACTTTTCATATGTAGCCAAATTTATCCTTTGAACTCTGATGTCGTATGATTTTAAAATTATTGAGCTTTTTCTGATAAGGCAGCTTAATAATTTCTGTTTTCATAAGGATTCTCGAGTCCCTCATTCTAAACAAAGAGCTCCCTCCCTGCATGCCCCCCCCCCCCCCCCCCCCCCCCCCAACTCTCTTTCACACATATCCACACACACAAGGGCACGCACACATGCAATATATGTTGCAGTCTCTGCAGCAAATCACGTATGACATTGGGTTCTATTCGAATCATTTTAGTTTAGTAAAGAAGATGAGCAGCCCAGGGCAAAAGTGTGATTTCCATTGGAAAGTTTACATTTCTTGTCTAAGTTACCAGAATTGATCATATTCTTTGTTTTCGCATGATTTATTCAGACATGCTCATTATTACCATATTCTTTATGCAGAGTGTTGCATCTTCAGGAAGCATTGGATCATTTGATCGAAATTCTGTTATCAAATCTGTAAATTTTCTCAGGTTGCCTGAAGTTGGCTCTGCATGTGGACAGGCTACTGATGGCACCCTTCGTAAAGCTTCATCATTTCCTTCTTTACTGCATTCATCGGATACCGGAAAGGACCTCGTTGGTACACCTTTTTCTTCAAAATATATCACCACTACCTCCCCTACTGGTAGTAACTCTCAGTTTCGGACAGTATCATTGGCTAAATCTGTTAACAAAGTGATGCAACCTTCCAATTCTTCAGTTCCAACGCTTGCTTTGCAACAACCATCACAAACACCTCAACCTGCACCGGTAGACATGTTTGCTGCTATATTTGAGCGACAGTCTAGAGTACCACAAATATCACCATCGCCACAACCTCCACCAGTGGACTTGTTCGATACTCTCTCTCAACAGCACTCAAAATTACCACAAACGTCACACAACCCACAACCGTCACCTGTATACTTGTTTGATACACTATCTCATCAGCATTCAAAAATACCACAAACATCACCCACACCACAACTACCTCCTCACATAGACTTATTTGATACTCTATCTCAGAAACATTCTAAAATTCCAGAAGCATCACACACACCACAACCTCCAGCAGTAGATCTGTCTGCTGCATCTCAGCCACAGTCATCTATGTCATCATTGGACCTATTCACTTCTCAGCAACAATTAGAGATAGCAAAGTCATCACAGATATCACGACCTCAACCTGGAGACTTGTTGGTTGCTCCTCAGCAACAAGCATGTGCACCAGAATCAGTGCAGACACACACACCACAACCTCCACCATTTGACTTGTTCTGTACCATAGCCGAGCAACAGTCAGCCGAATCATCTAACCGAAAGGCTTCTGATGTCGTAAAACATGGGAATGGAGGATGGGCAACGTTTAATATGCCGCAGAACATTCATATGGATAGTAAAAATTCTGTCCCTCTATCAGTGCCGTCCTCTGTTGGATATGCGTCTGGAAATTTTAATCCATTTTTACCTTATCCTGGTACATACCAACATTCTACTGGCCTTGAAACTTCTGTATCAACACATGCTTTTAGACATGAAAAGTTCCAAACTAGTGAAGTCACTGTAAGTAACACTAATATAGCCTGTTGTCTGCATATATTATACCTATAGCTGATGAAGAAATTAACCTTTTCCTGGAAAATTTTAGTTATTTAAAATTTCTTTAGTCATGTATACTATTCATTTGCTTTTCTTCAGAATGATGTCCAATATTTTTCATTGAAAAATCTGCAGCCATGGAGTGCGTTTGACAGTCCAGCTGGAGGGCAGATCAATCGAGATGTGCTAAAATGTGATGAAAAATCTGCATTTCATGGTGCTTTTGATGCCAATAAATCTCTTAGCTTATATGAGGTTGCTACATGATTTTTTAGTGAACGTGTGTTTTCTCTTGCATCTATTTTTGTTGACTTTCTTTTATGCAGACACAAAGCCATGAAGGCAATTTAAGAGCTCCAAGTTATATTGAACATCCATCTCCTGGTGTGTCATCACATTCAAGTACATTACTGAATGATTTCCCTGTTGCTTCAGCAATGGTACAAACTTTTTTCTATTTTCGGCTTCATCATATTCATACCTCATGACACTCTTTTCTTTCATCGAATGGTCCAATTTTATGGATATTTTTTACTTTCAGGCTGGTGCACATTCATTGGTAGTTGATCATAAACCTATTAATCCATTTGAGACATCCGATGATTCTGACAGGGAATCTAGCAGTACGGTATGCATTTGGTTTTCACATGTTGCATCATTTGATATCTCAATTCCGAATATTCCATTCCCCAATAGTTTAGGAAAATTGTGTCTGCGAAGACCTGGTTTAATAGGGCACTGTCTTGCGTCTGTTGCATACGTGAATGTCTTAATATAGAAAATTTGTGTAATCTTAAATTATTGATTTGCTTGATGCAGCTTGGGCATAAGATCCTCTATATTCAGCTTTTCTTCTTCTTCTACTTTTTTTTTTTTCTTTTTTTCTTCCATCTTCCTTTTTTTTACTATTATTTTTTTTTTTTACATCAGCTGGGATAGATGTTTGAAACCTATATAAAGGTTCATATATATATATATATATATATCTTTTTCTTTTCTTTTCATAATTTTGACCAATTCGCAAATTACAAATTCTCGATTGTGTCTGGCATACTTAAATGATAAAAACAATGAATGCATAAATAGCTGCTGTTCCTATAATGTAGTTGTAGGTAAACCTAGGATCATGATATTAGTTGCTTATCATTTTTCTCATGTTTATTGACTCCATTCCAAAAATTTAGTCGTAGCAGGCAAGCGTGTATAGGTGCCTAGAAATTCAATTAAAAATTCCTGGGCACTGCCAATAGCTTTACTTTCATTAATTATGTTAGGTTTATCTAGGTCAATACCTTTCGTTTGTAATAAGCTCACCAAATTTATCCTCTTTGAAGTCTAATGTCTCCAATGTTTGTTAATCGATATTGGTTTACTCATCCTGATTGAGAGGAAGAAAAAAATTTTGTGTTCAATAAATAAAATGGCCTTCTTTCCCTCTCAGTTCCATCACTACAAAAAGTTCTCGTAATGAATCCGCATAGCAAAAAATGCTTTTGCTGCTACTATATTGCCTGATGTGGGTATGTTTCATCTTAAGGAGAATTGATCACATGTTTTCTGGCAGATTCAATTGGATCCCGATGATGACTTTGGTGTAAACAATTTCTGTATCAGTTTAGATTATAACATGAAACCTAATTTATTAGCATGTGGCACCCAAAATATAAAGGAGTCAAGAATGGAATACGTCTTGTTTTCCTGTTTCTCTGATTCCATTTCTCATTATTATAGTAAAATACTTCTTTCTAGTTTTGAGCAATAACACATTAGCAAAATTCCAATTTAAAATGTTTGGTGTGCAGTCTGGGTTCTGGGACATGAGCTCTTTGCAATCCACTTTACCAAATACCCAGATGCCTACTTCTGATGTTAGTGGATTAGATGAATCTTGGTTCCCTCAAAATCCTGGCGGTGTTTCATTTGATTCAACAAGTGGTATTGTTTTTAGTGTTTAGTTGAACTTTTGAGTAATTTTCTTTCTACCCTATTGCCAATTAATCCAATTATGCCTGTATTGCAGTATCTTTGGAATTCTTGGCAGTGGAAGCAAAACCTGCTCAAACAGTGTAAGCCTTCTTTAATTTCCTTCCATCATTTTATTTTTAAATGTAATAACGCCGATTGAGTATATTGTATATCTGTATATTACATCAGACTCACTCATCCATTCTTTGGTTCTTGGCTATAATTTTTCCATGAGCTTAATATGGCTGATTGATTGATAAACCCACTAACTAAAGGGCCAAAGAACATTGTTGGCTGCCAAAACCCTATCAAGAGTGGCTGGTTTATGTTTTATTATTCCGTATTTCAGGAAAATCCAGCATAGTGAAGGTCCCACCACATCATCTGGTGGAGGTGTAAATCCATTTGCTTAGGAATATTCTATGAATAGTGTATGGGCTATACTTCCAACTTCTTTCCTCAGCTGCCTGCATATATTGGAATATTTGAAAACTGTATTGTAAGAGACACACGACACACTCTCTACAGTGATATAAAGAAAGAACAGAACTACTATGTTCTTTCAAGAAAAAAAGACAAGCTTCTTGTAAGTTTAGTTTGGATTCATATTGTACTGGCTGGCTATTTTTTTGTAAAGGATGTAGATGCATCTATGATATGATAATTGTCAGCCTCCAGTTATATCACACACCATTTCGGCCTTGGGTGCCATGTTACACTTTACCCCACCTCACTCATTCAATAGAAAAATGCATTTCCAAACCAAGTAGTGAAAAATAAGAAGTATTTAGTCCATGTTTGTTAGAAGATATTATTGTTATCACCCAACAATATTTAGGCCCAATAAACTTAGCCCAATCTATTTGTGAGTGGCCCGGTCCAATGAACTTATCCGGATAGCATTAAGGACAGACATTGAAGACATATGGATCCCGAGACGAATACTTGGGGAGTGGTGAGAAGCACGGCACCCTTAAGAATTGAGGAATCATCAAATGCTGAGCCGGTTACAGGATGAGAGGATCTGTGACATCAAAGCAAGGAGAGGATCACACTGACATTAAAGCTGGCGCCATCAAGGGAGAAAAGCATGGTGGCGTTACACTTTGGTGAGAAGACCGGTGCCCTCCTTATAAATATTAGGAGATGGCATGCTGGGAGGACAGCTCAACAGTTCTCAAGAAGAATTCGCACCTTATTTTTTCTTACTTTCTGCCATTTTCCTTTCTGCAAGTTAATTTCCTTCCTGCATTGTTATTTTTGTTCTTCCATTCAGCAACTTTATTTATTTACGAGCTTTCTTGCTTCCATGTAATTTTCTTTTCGTGTAATCCTTTTAGAGTCTCATCAATCAAAGAGAGGTTTTACTCCTCTAAAAATTCTTGGTTAACAAATTGGCACGCCCAGTGGGACTCGAGTGGAAAGCATATCCGCTTAGGAGTGTATGCTACTTAGATCTGGACGAGTAGTAAGGTACTTAACAAAAAAATTTGAAGAAATGTCGCTGAATGAAGAAACCCCAGTAAGAACACCTGCTGAGAACACCGATAATGCGGTGATTACTTCTCAACCTTCACAAGGGATAATGCAGGTCCCAACCCTTTCGGAGCAGATGCGGCTATCGATGACCGAATCGATGGCCGAATTCATGCCTCTACTTACAAGGCATCTTATGGACGTATTGCGGCCTGCTATGGCCGATCAGACTGACAAGATTTGTGGATCCCTGCGTACTTCGCAAGAGGGCTCCACTTCAGCAAATGGCACACTGCCACCCAACATCCCAGGGCCGTATGGCGGCCTACAGAGAACTTGGGGGACAACATCTGGCCAGCCGCCACTTCCCGAGTTTGGAGGATTGGCGAGTTTGCTTTCATTCCCATCTACTTTTGCTCTCACTCATGCGGCACCTAACATGCCGAAGTTTGTTATGCGGCGCCTCCCACGCCGATGTATACTTCATCTGGATACTTGGCGTCTAGCGCTGTACCGGTTCCTGGTACATTTAGCATGGCATCACGCCAGGCAACAACACAACCATATGGAGTGGCGGCTCCCATACCATCAGCCGCCATCCCTACTGCTATGGGAGGACACATGCCACAAGTGGCTACAGCACCACCAGCCGCCATGCATCATCATCAGGCCGCCAACAACCTACCGGCCACCAACCCTCTTCTGGCCGCCAACCCTGTCCCGACCAACCCTCTTCCGGCCGCCAACCCTATCTCGACCAACCCTCTTCCGGCCGCCAACCCTGTCCCGGCCGCCATGGCTCATCAGGCCGTCAACCCTGTCCCGGCCGCCATGGCTCATCAGGCCGCCAACCCTGTCCTGGCCGCCATGGCTCATCAGGCCGCCAACCCGCATCCGGCCGCCAACCTACATCCGGCCGCCATGGCTGCCCAGGCCGCCAACCCTCTCCCGGGCGCCATGTATCCTCAAGCCGCCATGCCTCCTGCACAGGCACCCACGGTGTCACCCGAATTGTTGGCAGATATGATGCAACTACACTTCAGAATTCAATTAAGGCCGATGGAACGACCCACGTACAGGAAACCATACCCGGATTGGGTAGACACTATGCAGCCTTACCCTAGAGGCTTCAAAATGCCCGAGTTCACCACGTTCTTGGGAGACGACGACAAATCAACAGTAGAACACGTGGGCAGGTTTACTGCTCAGTGTGGGGAAGCAGCGGCCAAGGATTGGCTGAAGTTAAGATTGTTCAGTTCCTCTTTGACTAGACCAGCATTTGCCTGGTTTGCATCCTTGCGGCCTAATTCGATTCAAAATTGGACCGACCTCGAGCGGGCATTTCACGACAGATTCTACACACCTCTGTCACAGGTTAGTCTTGCAGATCTCACTAACGCCAAACAATTTGCCGATGAGGCGGCAAGTGCTTTTATTAATAGATTGCAACGGCTTAAGGGTCAATGTACAATGGTAGTCCCTGATAGGGAGATAGCCAATATCGCAATGGCTAATATGTTGCCAAAACTGAAAGAACATTTAATTGTGTACGATTCTACTGATCTTGCCCAGCTGGCCGAGAGAGCGGCTCGCTTGGAAAAGTTCCTGGAGGAACAAGATGAGAAGCGTCTACCTAAACACGGGACTCGCTTTGAGATATTAAAACACAATAAAGAGGAAGACGAACCAATAGTGGTAGCCTATGCAATAACCTTGGGTGGTAAAAACCCTGGATAGTGGCCCTGGAATGCCATCAACAGCGGCCTTGGAGGCCGAGTAGTTGGGGCATGAGAGTAGCGGCCTGACCTGATCTCGCAAGCGGCCTATGATGGCTGGCGGCTGGCAGATCTGGAGGCACGTGAAGGTCTGGCGGCGCTGCAGTGTGCTGGCGGCTGGCGAGGACAAGGCTGGCAGTCTGGCAGCTGGCGTGTTTGGCAGCCCTCGGGTCAGGCTGGCGGCGCGTCGATGGGTGACGGCCCTCAAGCTTGGCGGCAGCACAAGGCTGGCGGCGAGACCGGGCTGGCGGCTCTCCGAGGTGGCGGCGCTGCAGGACGCTGGCGGCTCAACAGGGATGCGGCTCGACGACGTTGGCGGCCCGAGCAGGAGGCGCTGGCGGCGCTCCCTTGGTGGCGACGCTCCTTCTCGCTGGTTGCGCTCTCCTCGGGCTGAAGGGTCGGCGGCTCTAAAGAGAGGGGACTGGAGCGAAGCAGCGTCCTGGCGGCTGGCGTCGGCCCTGGCGGAGCTTTGGAGCTGGCGGCCAGGGGTGTTGCGACGGCTGAGGCACCAGGGTGGCGGCCGAAGTGCCTTTGGTGGCGGCTTGAGGCGCAACTCCGGGCGGCAGATGGAGCTACGCTGATGCAATTGGCGGCTAAAAGAGATTCAAATTGGGAGCAAACGGCAGCCAAATATTGAGGTGGCACTGTGGCAGCAAGTTAAAAAAAAAAAACAAATAATAATAAATAAGACATATGTATATATTTAATGATGAGCCGCCATTACATTCAATTAAATGTTCAAATATGGCGGCGCTTGGTATAGTAAAGTCTGCATGGGCCGCCATTCAAAAAAAAAATAAAATAAAAGGGGTTGGCGGCCTAAAAATAAAAAAATAAAAAAAAGGAAGTAAAGTGGCGGCATGCACTTGCCCTTAAGGTGGCGGCATCATGCAAATAAAATAATAAAAAAAAATCATGCCTTTTAAGTGGCGGTTAAAAAAAAAAATGTGCCATGCCTTTAAAAAAATGTCATGCAATTTAAGTGGCGGCTTTAAATGGCATCATGCAATGGCATCCGCCAATATATATATATATATATATATATATATATATATATATATATAAAATAATAATAATAATAAAAAAATTATAGACAAAATAAAATCAAGAGTAATATGCCGATTTCCGGTTTGTCAATTCGAGTGCCGACATCGGCATTAACAAATTATATGCGCATTTTCAGTCTCAGTTCCATCGACTAAAAGCGCAAGGGGGGCATCTGTTATCACCCAACAATATTTAGACCCAATAAACTTAGCCCAATCTATTTGTGAGTGGCCCGGTCCAATGAACTTATCCGGATAGCATTAAGGACAGACATTGAAAACATATGGATCCCGAGACGAATACTTGGGGAGTGGTGAGAAGCACGACACCCTTAAGAATTGAGGAATCATCAAATGCTGAGCCGGTTACAGGATGAGAGGATCTGTGACATCAAAGCAAGGAGAGGATCACGCTGACATTAAAGCTGGCGCCATCAAGGGAGAAAAGCATGGTGGCGTTACACTTTGGTGAGAAGACCGGTGCCCTCCTTATAAATATTAGGAGGTGGCATTCTGGGAGGACAGCTCAACACTTCTCAAGAAGAATTCGCACCTTATTTTTTCTTACTTTCTGCCATTTTCCTTTCTGCAAGTTAATTTCCTTCCTGCATTGTTATTTTTGTTCTTCCATTCAGCAACTTTATTTATTTACGAGCTTTCTTGCTTCCCTGTAATTTTCTTTTCGTGTAATCCTTTTAGAGTCTCATCAATCAAAGAGAGGTTTTACTCCTCTAAAAATTCTTGGTTAACAATTATCAAAGCATTTTATTAGCCTGCATCTTCGTAGGCTGTTATTATTCCGATTTGGGGTGTCGTTTTATGTTATTATGCTAGTTGTGTGTGTGGCCTTTTCCATCTTACAATGGAAGTAAAGGATACCTCTGTATAACATTTCCCAAGTATCGAAGTGGTTGAATTCCGGCGTACTGTTGAAAATATATAATCAAGTGTTGAAAATGCATCAGATGAATTGTTGAAAATAGATAAACTGACTGTTCACGAGTAGGGGTGTAAACGAGCCGAGCCGAGCTCGAGCCTGGCTCGGCTCGGCTCGGCTCGATTAAGGAAAAATTCGGCTCGGCTCGAGCTCGAAGCTCGACGAGCTTTAAAAAATTGTGCTCGGCTCGAGCTCGACATAAAAAAAGTCGAGTTCGAGCTCGGCTCGAGGCTCGAATAAAGCTCGAGTTTTTTCTTTTTTCTTTTGTTTTTTTTTTTTTTTAACATTGACACTCATATGTTAATAAATATGTGTAGGGGCTCAAATCACACAAGTTAAAAAGATGGATAGATGGGACGACATTACCACTGGACCAGGTCTCCATTCCCAAACTAGCTCGATATAAAATAAGAATAATCGTAAAATTATTAAATAATGAACTTAAAAACTTGAATGATTGAAGTTTAATAGATTTAATATATTAAACTATTCCTAGTTCTTACTTCTAACCATAAAAAAGAAAAAATAGAAAATAAAATTTATAGGATTAATAAATTGATTATACATATACTATGTATAATTGATGTGTGTGTGTGTATATATATATATATATATATATATTCGAGCCTATTATCGAGCTTTCGAGCCGAGTATTGGTTAGCTCGGCTCGGGCTCATTAACCTTCCGAGCCGATCTCGAATTCGAGTCGAGCCTTTTCGAGTCGAGCTTTGGTCGAGTTTTGATCGAGTCGAGCCCGAATATTTTACGAGCCTATCAGTCTCATTTACACCCTATTCACGAGTGATTCCTTTAATGGGAGTTTTGGCGGAATTTATTCTTTGGTTTTAGTTTGAATGACTTCTGGGCACAAGTGCCATTCTCGTCTACTCTTCTATGGAAAGATGTATAGTTAATTGTTTAATTTTCTAATACGATTGTTGAATTATAGTAGTCGATCATTTATTATTCAACGGCTAATCTAGACCACTCGAATTGCATCTAGAGGAACAAATATTTATCGTACAGTAATCATGAAACATGGCACACAATAGTGATATATAATAACTATTCTGGAAAATGAGTGTGTAAATAATCTCTAATTTTCTTATTTACCTTACAAAGAGAAAGCAATCATGAAACATAGCACACAATAGTGATAAAACCTACAAAAGGCTTTCACAACAAATAGCCCGAAAACTAAAGGCTTTCACAACAAAGACATGAGAAAGAAAACTCAGATAAATGCCTTAGACAAGGTTAATCATCTGAGGTTCCTCTTCTGTTGTAGGAACTCAGGCTGCATCAGACTTGTGATTCTGATATTCTTCTTCTTCAGGGGATTTCAGGTACCATCTTTTGAGACGCACCGAAGCTTTTAATACCTACGGGTAAACTCATTCAAAGATTATGTTAGCCAACTGAGCCCCACTTTTGTATCCCAATGCACATTGTTCACAGGAACATAGTTTTTCGAAGCTGAGGAAGAATGAAGAATACTACCTCTTCGTCCCAATTGGTTCGCCACATCATGAAGCTGAGGACGAGCGTCTCTGAAATAACTCCACACAACATCCCAATCCAGATGCCCTGTGAAAGGTAATTAAAAGACCATCAAAATACTACTGTCTTGTTCAATGCAATTGTGTCTCATAAAAGGTATAGGTTTGAGGTTGCAATGACTAACACTACTATTGATTATACCTTTACTTGAAGATGAAAGACATATCCAAGCACAACTCCAACTGGTAATCCAATCAGATAGAAGCAAACAAGATTAACAATTGCTACAGTTGCTTGCATACCTGCCCCTACTGCCACACCTGTTTAACATTCAAGCAAAAGTAAAAGAAAACATTAAAAATCCATATAAATGGAAAATATGCAATATAAGCTGGGAAGAGAGGGAACCTGAGAAAACTGGATAGACGCTATTGAACAACACGGAGAAAGAAAGCAACAATGACAAGTCTGAAACGCTCTTAGCAACTTCATCATCGTTGCTAAACAAGTACCCAATTTTATACCCGAAAGCCAAGCAAAGAGCCCAACATGTTATCCCTATCGTGAGTGAGGTCGAAAGGAGCACTTTGATTGAAAACTTTACTGCATTAGCATCTCCCCTTCCCAACTCATTTGCCACTCGAACACTATAAGTATCCCAAATAAGCATACAATGATAGTTACAATAGGATTATCATGTGCTATGTATGTAGCAATGAATAATGAATGCTAGTAACGTACCATGCAGCGCCAAGAATGCCAAGGCATACCATGAATTCCCATCCGTTGATGTTCAGACTGTAAGATGATTCATTTTAAGCTTTCTTCCAAAGGGAACAAAATACTACAACATATATATGAAATGCTTACCATACAGAGAAAGCAGATATGGCAACCTTAGCATTTTTCATGTACCCTGCTAATAAAACAAGTATGGCATAGTACCATAACTCTAAGCTATAAGAAGAAAGAGGAGGTTTGTTAGAGTCTAGGTTAGGATACTGCCAGCCCCATAAATAACAGAAAAAACGATATAAACATTTACCAAATCATTAGACCAGAAGAAATAGAGAGCTTCACCACAGGAAAAACATCCTTAAAAGCTAAGACACTGAATCCTCTCCATGTGTTAGGACACCAACCACCGAAAATGTAGGCAAATTCCCCAACCACGACGAGCCATGAAGAAATGGTCACAGCAGCCATAGCACCGGTGACACCCCAGTTGAGAACATTGACAAAACCCCAAGACAACGGGACATGGACAACAAATTGTAGAATTGCTAGATAAGCAACTATGATGTTCTTTTGTTGTGCTTGGAGGTACATTTGGATGGTCAAGCTAAATACGAGTGCATAACAAAAGGGAATGAACCATAGGGCGATATACCCTGCGGACTTTGCCACATCCTTTTCCTCGCCTAGTAGCGTGAAGATGGAAGTTGCCAAGAAGAACAGTGGCAGCAAGATTGTAAGTGTTATGAGGTCGACTATCCAGGAGCGTTGTAAGAAAATCCCCATCATATGGAATTGTTTCGCGCCGTAGGCCTGGCCACATAGTGTTTCTGTAGCACTGGACATTCCTATCTGCAGAAGCCAAACCACATGTACATGTTACATAACTACTACTAGTATTGAATCTTTCTGATTTGTTTATTACATGCAGTAGTAGTTTGTAATATTATTGGGAGTACCAGAATTCCGTTGATGAAGCGTACACCCAAGGTTTGAATGAGGGCATAACCAGCAAGATCCACAGAACTAATATGGCCAATGAAGGATTGGGTGACGACAAGCGTCCCGAATGAAGAGACCCTTGATATAATCCCGGGCAATGCAACTCTCCATATCTTCTTTGACTCCTCACAGACTCTTCCCTTCAAATCACTTGATGATGAACTCAACAGCAGCCTTTCTTGAAGACTATCGCCCGGCCCCATTAGTACTCTCTGCCAAAAACCTTTATGAAGATTTCTTCAAAGTCTAAATAAAATCACCTCATGAACGTATGTATGGAGACAGACAGACAGAGAGAGAGACCTTATTATTACACTGTATATGGTAATGCGAGTGAGTGTGACAGCTTGTTTGAGTAGTGTTAATGTAATTTATAGTTGATGGGAAGAGGGAGACACACTTGTAGTTGTATTCATGTGGACACACACAAGCACCTTGTTAACTAAATAAAGTGTTGTTGTACTAATAATTTATAGACTTGTTCACGAGTTATTACATACTTATATATATAGTACAAAATGTGTTCCCCATTGTGCGTTGAAACAATACTTAACTTTCTTGCTTGGTGCGTGCCGGTAGCTGCAGCTCGTCTTTTACATTCTTATTTTTTTTTTTTTTTTTTTCTGGTACCAAACGTAGGGGGTGGGGGTTGGGGGGTGCGCGGGGCAACCCCCACTTCTTCTTTACTTACCCACTGCACTTCATATGGTGACAACAACACGTGTACAGTTTATAGATAATAGTAGTTGAATGTCGTCATTATTCATTTTATTTCCTGTGCTCGTGGGAGCTAGATAAGTAATTAATCACTCCTCCGTACTTGTTTATTGTATCATACTTCCTCCGTTTTCAAAAAATTGAAACGGGCCCACAGTTCACACAGTACAAGACACATTTTAAATCATTAATAACTCAAATTCGGTACAAGTAAAAATTCTAAAAGTTTGATATTTAAAAACTACTCGACGAGACGAATCTAACAAGATCCCACTTGGCTATATTTTAACTTGTATAACTATGATAAAACTTTAAATCAAAGTGAATGTGTGAATAGTACCAAATTTCCCAACGTTTCAATTTATCAAGAACGGAGCGAGTATTTTTTTTTTGAAAAAAATGGTGAGAGAGACTATACAGTTGCTCGTTCACAAAATTTTCGCATAATTTTTGGCCCAATGTTAAATTAATTAATATTTTAGCAAAAAATTAATAATTAATTTTGAATTGTAAACATTAATGGTATATACTATTAATTTTCTTAAATATGATCATGAAAGATATATCTATTAAAATTACATAAAAGTAAAACTATAACTTAGACTTGGTTAGATGTCTTTGGACTTTAAAAAATTGATGAATTTAGAAAATTTTATGATTTTCATGTAGTGTTGACTGACTTTGTATAATTGGTAGAATTTTGATGATTTGTATGCTTCCTAGAAATCTTTGATTGTTAGGAGAGATTTTGTATAACTATGAGCCCGTTTGGATTGGCTTCTAGGGAGGTGCTTTTGGCTTTTGCTTCTGGCAAAAGCACTTCTAGTAGAAATTAGGTGTTTGTTTTGGCTTTTAAGAAAAAGCAAAAGCACCTCGAAAAGCTAAAAAAGTGCTTCTGGGAGAAGCAGCCCAGGTGGTGCTTCTCCCAAAAGCAGAAGCCAAAAGCACCTCGTAAAATGTGCAAGGACTTAAATACCCCCACTACTTAATATAAATTACACTATAAATATATCTTATTATCATATTAAATAGCATGTCCTTTTTGGTAATTACCACACTCTAAAAGCACTTTTCATTTTTATTCATCCAAACATATTTTTTAGAAAAAGCCGCTTTTCAAACATTCCATCCAAACACAAAAGTTACCTGCTTTTGCTTTTGACTTCTGCTTCTGCTTCTACTTTTGGCTTCTGCTTTTTTCAAAAGCCAATCCAAACGGGCCCTATATATATTTCTTTTAAGAGAATTCATAAATCTACGTAGAAATCCATAGACGCTTGAGTACCGTGCCATTAAACTTTTAAAAGCTTGTTAAAATCTATATTTAATAATTCAAAATTTTTAAAACTTTTTTTAAAATTTATTTCGAATACATCTAGTTGTTTTTATAAACTTTTATAAATCTAAATTGAATACACCAAAATTTTGAAAAACAAAAACAGTCGTAAAGGCTCTTGATTTTTTATTTTTTATTTTTTTTTTGGCGTAGCAATATAGCCTGAAAACAAATAACAAAAGCAGACTAAAAGACAGTCCAACCATGCATAATAAGATAGTAGTTGGGTGATTAACATCTAGGGAACCAAATACCAAGAGCACCCCCCTCCAAATCCCAAAGAACAAAGTCCGGTAGGAATGCCCAAGTGGTGTGGTGTAGAAATTTTTCTTCGAAGCTCCAATTTTCGCAAGTCGATCTGCAACCTTATCTCCCTCCCTTAGAGAGTGATGGATCGAGCATCTCTCAAATGAGTCCACCAGCGATGAGATGTGCCTGATAGTAGAAGCAAGTGGGTGAAAATGCAGCCCTTTCTTAAGAAGACTGATAGCGCTCAAGGAGTCTGAGTAGCACCATATTCTTCTAACCCCAATCTCAGCAGCATACTCTAAACCAAAAACCAAAGCAGATAGGTCAGCAAACAGGCACGACACATTACCAAGGAAGCCGCGCCCCCCTCCCCTCCATTGGGACGGGTCCCTCATAACAAAACCAAACCCAGTTCTCTCCAGATCCTTACAAGCACTGCCATCCACATTTAGAATTATCTGTCTCACCTGCCTTGTTCCAGCTAACAAGCCTAATTCCTCCCAGAATTGTGTTAGTGTGCTTCTTTTACTTATCCATGTCTTCATTGATATGATATATTTCTCTTAGAAGAATCCAGTTAGGCTTAGTCTTTCCCCTAAAAATCCTCCAATTTCTTTCAAGCCAAATACTCCAGACTGCTCCAATGAATATAGAACCAAACTTTTTATGCATGGCAGAGAGGAAATGCTTAATGTCATCTTTAGGAATGGAGTTGCAATCCAGTGGAAGTAGAATGTGCAGAGCCCTCCAGATGGGGCGATTCCAAGGGTAATAGAATAGCCAATGATCCCAGCTTTCTTCCTCAACTCCACAAAGAGTGCAAAGGGGGGAGGGGGCAAGATTGCGCTTGAATTTAAGCAAATTAAGGGGCAACGAATCATGACAAACCAACCGCAACAAACTAAAGCGGTTCTTCTGAGTACTCCACTTGATGTAGTATATATAGAGCACCGGGTTCTTCTGAGTACTCCACTTCCTATAAGAAAGAACATATATAAGTGAAACAACACCATTAATCCAAAAATTTGCTTAAGCATTTAGGCAAAGAAATGAAGAATAATATATTAGGATAAATAACTTTACTTATTTAGTTGTTATGAAAATGGAAAGGGAAAATCTCTCTTCTCCAAAGCATTTCCCTTTACATTTTTCTTTTCCATCCTTTTCTTCATCAGCATTCTCTTAAACAATAAGAATCTTAACTCTTGGGTGTTAGATTAATTTGATGTCTTCTTGTTTACTCAAGTATTTTGCTTCATTAAGACTCACAAACCAAACATATTATGAGATGTGAACTTCTGTTCAATTTTCCCTAGCATTTCCCTAGTAAAAGGCTTTGAACCAACATAGCCAAACTAATACTAGTGATTTGCACATAAGTTAACATAAGGGGCCAGTAATCAGCATGCACATTTTATACTATGAAATTACAAAACCATCACGAAAGATGGATTTTTCTTGTAGTGATACAGTATCACTGATACTAATTCTTCCGTACATGGATTTTTGTTATTAAAATTTTATTATGAAACAACACAAAAACCAACATGTCAAGTTGTCAATACTATTGATGCATAATTAAACAACAAAAAGCAAAGAGTTAATCACTGCAAAAGCAAAACAAGAAAAAACAAAAAAAATAAAAAACAAAAAGAAAAACAAAAATCAGATTACAGAATAGAGAATTTCACAAATAAGGAAGATTTAACATTCGAACACTGAAATGAACTAGAATTAAAAAAAAAAAAACAAAACAAAACAAAAATGGTGAAGCAACTGCGCACCTTATTAACACTCCAATCAAATGGCTGAAGCAGCCTGCTGCCTTCTTGCGTTGCGCACTCCAGTGGACGACGCCGGAGGCTCGTCGGGTGTGGGTTCAGAACGCCGCTGAGGGAGACTCGTCGGAGCTGTGCGCTGTTAGTCGCTACTGTGGGGGAGGAGGGCGGGAGAGCAGAAGGGTGAAAGTAAAAATGCCGCTGTGAGAAGTGAAATTGTGGATTTACATATAACTCTAAGGCCGTTTGGATTGGCTTTTAAAAAAAAACAGAAGCAGAAGTGAAAGCCAAAAGCAGAAGCAGATAACTTTTGTGTTTGGATGGAATGTTTGAAAAATAGTTTTTTTTCAAAAGTGTATTTGGATATGTAAAAGTGAAAAGTGCTTTTGAAATGTGTAAATTACCAAAAAGCATATGTTATTTATATATAATAGTATATATTTATAGTGTAATTAAAATAAATTAATAGGGGCATTTATGACTCTGCACACATTACTAGGTGCTTTTGGCTTCTGCTTTTTGGAGAAGCACCCTGGGCTGCTTCTCCCAGAAGCACTTTTGCAGCTTTTCGAGGTGCTTTTGATTTTTCCCAAAAGCCAAAACAAACACTCTTTTTTCTTCAAAAATGCTTTTGACAGAAGCAAAAGCCAAAAACACTTCAAAATAAGCCATTCCAAACTGCCCCTAATTTTACAGCCATTTTGCCGTGGTTTTGGCCCACACAAAAATCCACAATTTCACTTCTCACAGCGGCTTTTGGCCAGGTCTAATTTGCCAAGGACATTTCATCCATGTTTTCCCGCGAAAAATTCGCCATGTACTGGTCCTCGATGTTCTAGTCACTATTTTCATCCAAAATTAAATGTGGGCCCACTTTTATACTACCGAGGATTTCGGGTTGCTAAGGGAACTCACTGCATTTGCCGCGGACTTGAACCTAGTGTTGTCCACCACAATTCCCGAACATTTTCTCGGTCCACGGTGTTAGTCTACGCCTACGGGAAACACGATTTTTCTTGTACTGTCTTTTCTGCAATTCATTTATTTAGTTATGATTGTAATCCTTAAAACTAAAATGAGTTGAAGCAAAACAATTTATATATATATACTGTATATATTAAACATACAATTTTATGCACTGTGTCATTCTATTATATATTGCATATCCAACTATAATACAAATCAGACTTGATTTTTTCTCGTGGGCACTACTAGGAGTGTTAACGAGTCGAGCTGAGACCGAACAGTGGTAAGTTCGACTTGAGCTTATAAAAATTCGAGCTGAGCTTTGACCGAGCCGAATGTTGACCGAGCTACTTCGAGCCGAGAGCTTTGATCAAATCGAGCCGATCTCGAACAGTATTATTTTTATTCTCACATAATTTATAAAAGAAATTATATTTAATATATTGCATATATTTAATTATATTTTAATTAATACATATTTAAATAATTTTACAATTATATTTATAATTTAAAAATTATTTTATCAGTCCCAATAAAGATGTCATGTTTGATCCAGAATAATATTTTATATAATTCCTATATTTACAAATAAATAAATATATGTATAAACATAAGTCTCGGAATCTTCATCTCATACCCTTTTCAAAGAAGATGAATTAATTGTATGGGGTGGGGCTGTGAGAAATGTAGTCATAGACTCTATATTTACTTTATTTATTTTAAAGTCTAAACAAATACTGTATAGTACTAGTACAACACATTTCAAATGACATGTACAATAGGAGACTTGTATTGTAAGTTAATAGAATCGCGAGGTTTTCAAGCCGAACTCAAAGGTGTTCGGCTTGGTTTGTAAATTATTTGAGTCGAACTCGAACTCGAATCGAGCCTATTCGAGTCGAATTTTGACCGAACCGAGCTCGAACAGTTCGCGAACTACCCTGGCTCATTAACACCCTTAGGCACTACGCAACGTAATGCGCGCCACGAGAATTCTAGTATATATAAGGTAATGACATATGAATAAAGCTATATTTTCCTTCTCTTGTTTTTCTTCTTCCATGTATGCTTATCTTTGTGCTTGGCTTAAATTGCTGGCATCTTATTTCACAAAAACCCGCACACATAAATATATACACAATCCTATAGATTATTCAATCATTTTTTGTTTCTTAGCATATTGTATAATGTTTGTGTATTTATTTATAACCCGCGGTTGAAGTTGGAGATTTAGCAGTTAAATTCTTCGTAAATGGACACTAAAATCCCCTAAAGTCGGGGATTTATCCTGCACTTTTCGTTTATTAATAAATGATACACCATCCGTTTCTTTTTAATTGTTTTTTAGAGATTAAAATGTGTTCCACATTAGTTGTCATTTTTAGGTAGTTATAGGTCGAGATGCTATATTTTTACTATATTGCCTTTTACTCTACATAAATGCTATTTGTTGACATTTATTAAGAATGAGTTTATCTGAAGGGTAAAAATATAAATTAATGAGTTAATTAATGCAAACTTTGATTATTGAAATTGAGCTGAAAGAGACAACTATTTAGGAACGGAGATAAATTAAGTTAAATGAATATATAATGAATTACATGTTGGTGCATATATAATACTATGTGCATATTGACGGTGTAATTACTTATGCGCATTACAAGAAATTCGCGGGAAGGCGACTTTGTCGCCTAGCGGATTTCATCGCCTTATTCGTCGCCTAGAGCGCTAGGCGATGAACAAGACGACAAAATCCATTCGTCACCTACCTACTAAATTCTTGTAGTATACATGTAAGGATCTGAGTAGAACAAGAATAACAAAGTCTGACATGTTTATTTGTTTAATAATTCTTGATTACAGTAAAGTACTCCCTCCGGTTTTAAAAAATATTAATATTTGCATAGTAAATAATATTCATTGAGTAACTTTGATTCGACTTTTTAACATAGTTACATAAGATAAAACATAGTAAAGTGAGATCTTGTTAGATTCGTCTAATCGCGTAGTTTTATAATATTAAAATTTTGTAATTTTTTATTTTATAAAATTTGAGATATTATTCTTTAAAAATATGCATTGGATTGCGTAAAAAAAGGAATATTAAATCTTTTTTTAATATGGTTTGAAGTGCTTTATAAAAATGGATATTGGAATTGAAACCATAAGTACTTCAATTCTTTGCTCACTCGTTGTATCGATTAGATATATATTTACTCATGACACGAATATTACAGTGCATTACTTTTCATTTTATAGCAAATAATACTCCTGCTCTTTGTTGAGATTGTTTTAAAATAAATAAATTGTTAAGCCTGTTGGTTTAGAAACTTTTAAACAAAGCCATTATGTGTTAGTATAATATTATTCACATTTGCATCTTATTTGTATGATTTTTCTATTCTTTTTCTTTCATGGCCGTTATCAGCAAACGAGGCATGTCGCTGCCTGATCGCACATCAAAAAAGACTTTAAACACAATGCACCGAACACCAATCCAATCTCGGGCACGAACTGAGTTTTCTACAGTAGAGGCGGACTCCAAATTTTATTCATGGAGTTCTAGTCGCATGCCGGCTAATAAGCATGCAATATATGTTCTTATACGGTGTCTCCAATTTTTGGGCCCCATATTTTAAAATTTATTTAGTTTTAATTTTTTTAGCATGTTTTTTTTTTCATATTCCCTATTTTTTCTTTTAATATTCGTTTTGCGTCAGTAGCACAGTGCAACCCCGGCTTTTCTCTAAAAAGAATTTTAGTTTTAATTTTTATTTATTTTTAATTATTTGTCATGCTGATTCTTTTGGGATATTTTTTTTTGAGGAAAAGGAATTTCTCATTCAAAAGATCAAAATATGAGTTCACAACATCAAATGCATTCTCAGCATGTTCTAACTAAAACAAAAACACCCATTCCGAACTACTGCCAAAGTACTTAACTGCAAACTAATAAAGACCTTAAAAAAGGCCATAAAAACACTTGAGCCGTAGACACTCTGGAACCGAGCCATTTCATCAGATATCAGCCTTTCTACACTCCATGAGCAGCATCCACAATAGCCTTATGAATAGCTTATGATATATCCTCTCCATTATGGCAGCATCAGTATGATTAATGAGTCAAATAGAAAAACCTAAAAACTTGCTACACAAACAAATATCTCCTGCTGTTAACCCAGCAAAATGTGTTAAGGCCCAATGGAATCATTTATCTAAAGTGTCCGGCCTAGTCTGTGACAAAACATATCCGGAGGAGAGGACGCATAGCCCAGCCCAGAAGATATATCCGGGGAAAGGTGGGCGGCCCAGTCCGGAAGAAAAGTTCCAAGACCTGGTATGTGAACAATCCTCAAGCTTCACACGTGAATCATCAAATAGAGAAACATATCGAGATGAGACGCCAATAAATCATGGTGAGGTGCCAATAAGGAAGTAAATCATGGTATAGCATCAGATAAGGAAAGAGATCCAGAGACGGATCGGAGGAGCGTCAACAGAATTGAAGGAGGCTTGAGGACTCACACCATTATAAATATACAAAGCAGCCTCATATGCAAGGACATCTCGAATTCTTCTCAAGAAGCCGTTTTTATTTTTCTTTACTTTCTTTACTGTTTTCCCGCACTTTACTGCTTTCAGTATTTTTCAATTCCTTTACTGTTTTCCCTTTCAATTCCTGTAATCTGTCCTCCATTTTCCTTGTAATCTGTTCTCCGAGTTCATCAATAAAAGAGAAATCTGTTATTCTGAATTTCATCGTTAACAAATTGGCACGCCCAGTGGGACCCGATTCGATACCATATCCGCTTCGAGTCATGTATGCGTTTTAAATCCGGAAGAATCATAGTCGATCTGACACAAGAATTTGAAGGCATGTCTCTGCAAGACCAGGCAATCCAGCGAACATCGGATGAGGACGCCGGTGAAACGGCGAACATCACCTCACCGCAGCAGGGGATAATGCAGATCCCCACTCTGTCCGAACAAATGCGGTTATCGATGACTGAATCGATGGCCGAATTCATGCCTTTACTCACAAGGCACTTGATGGACGTTCTGCGGCCTGCCATGGCCGACCAAACCAGCCAGATATGCGGTTCCTTGCGCGGTGGAGGCCTCCCGGCACCCAGTACTACTATGGCACCTAGCACTCCGTACCCGGGACCATCAGGAGGACAATAGCGAATGTGGGGAAACACGCCTGGCCAGCCGCCACTCCAAGACTCTGGAAGCGTGGCCAGTATGTTTCCACATTCATATCAGACAACGTATACTTTTTCTCCAGCAGCACCCAGCATGCCAAATTTGGGTTACGCGGCACCTCCCATGCCGGTATATGCTCCATCAAATCCTTTGATGGCAACCAGCGCTGCACCAGGCTGCATGGCGGGCCGGACCGAGCATGGCGCCAAGACAGGCGGCACCTCAGGTGCCGAACATCCCAACTGCATCGTATGTGGTGGCCCCTCTCAACCCGGGCTGGATGCCACCAACCCTAGGGGGGCAAGCTCCACAGACAGGCGGAGTGATGGCGGCTTCCATGCCAATGGCCGCCACTCCCATCCACACAGGAGGACACGCTCCACAACCAGGTGGAACACCCACAACACATGCCGCCATGCCTCCTACGCAGGCACCAATGATTTCACCGGAGTTGCTTGCAGACATGATGCAGCAGCACTTCGGGATTCAGCTAAAGCCGATGGAGCGGCCTAGATACCGGAAGACATATCCGGACTGGGTAGATACCATGCAGCCCTATCCAAGGGGCTTCAAGATGCCGAAATTCACTTCTTTTTCAGGAGATGATGGCAAGTCTACAGTGGAGCACGTCGGAAGGTTCACAGCCCAGTGCGGGGAAGCAGCGGCCAATGACTGGCTGAAACTAAGACTGTTCAGCTCATCCCTCACCGGACCTGCCTTCGCGTGGTTTGCCTCATTGCGGCCTAACTCAATCCAGAATTGGGCCGACCTCGAATGTGCATTCCATGATAGGTTTTACACTCCACTATCTCAGGGAAGCCTTGCAGACCTCACTAATGCTAAACAATATGCCGATGAAGCGGCAAGCTCTTTTATTAGTAGATTACAACGGCTGAAAGGCCGATGTTCCATAGCAATCCCGGAAAGGGAAATAGCCAATATTGCAGTGGCTAACATGTTACCGAAACTAAAGGAACATTTAATTGTGCAGGATGCAACTGACCTTGCCCAGCTGGCCGAGAGAGCAGCCCGCCTGGAGAAGTTCCTGGAGGAACAGGAAAGGAGACATCCTACACGTCGAGTCCACTTTGAAGAAGTGCTATCAGAGACGATGAGGACGAACTAGTGGAAGTGGCTGTTGCGGAACTGGTCCAAACAGCCAAGCCACACACTTGTGCGGCCCTGAAGCCGCCTAAACAAAAGGAGGCCAAATACAAACCTGAAGAGGACCTTTCGACATGAGCAAGGCGGACCAAGTGTTCGATGCCCTACTCAGGGATGGCGTGATTAAACTGCCTGAAGGACAAAAGTTACCAGCGGCCGAAGACATTCGGGGCCGGTCATTTTATAAGTGGCATAACTCATACAATCATAGCATTACCAAATGCCGGAGTTTTAAGACTGCTATACAAAATAAGATTAAAGAAGGGCATCTGAAAATTGCAGGTATGAAAGTGGACCTAGACCCATTTCCACAACTTCGTGTGGGTGCTGCTGGGCTTGTTCCGAACCCAGACGATGGCGGCTCTAGCAGCCGGGTAGATCAAGAAGGGGAATGCGTTTAGATCGATGAACAAGATGACGACTTGTTATCGGATGAATCTGACACCGAGAAAGAGAGAGAAAAGGAGTTGTACAGCAAGCAGCCCAGGTTCAGACACATGACTAAGGAGGACTTTGCAAGAGTCCTGAAAGCTGAAGAGAAGGAGCATCAGAAGAGGAGGAATCCCCTATTGAGGATTGAAATTCCAAAACCTGCTATGGAGATACGCGACAATGGGAAGCACCAGCCTGCCACTCGAGACTACAGGCAAGGAGTGGAAGTGGTGCCAACTTTGATGAGGCGTCTAGAACATCCTGCTGAGGCTGATAGATGGATGAGGAACAGGACAGGAGGCAGGGTTACTCAAAAGGAGCCGTCACCTATGACCAGGAGTCAATACAGGCGAGCTCAAAGAAAATATGCCGAGGAAATGCGGCAATGGGAAGCCCAGATTCATAAGTTGGAATCTTCCAAGCCTCGGAAACCAGTACAACCGACCTACTTCAGGTCTCAGGGGGAAACCTCCGAGCAGCGGAGGCTTATCCATGAAAGACTGCATTACCCGGATGGAAAACATGTGTACAGGAAGCATAGCTCCCCCATGCCACCTCGAAGGCCTGTGCATGAGCAGCTTAGAGATGATAGGGGAAGGTCACATGAGGCCTTGAGGAGGCCATATCCACCATCATCTCCCTCCAGGAGGCCTCATCCTCCATCACCTCCCGCCAGGAGACCAGTGCGAGAAAGATTGCAATGGGCAGAGCGACAACACCCGGCGGCACCTCAGCCTAAGACCACGGAACCTAGCAATCGGCCGACAGCTTCCAGGGACAAGGGCAAACCGGTCGTCGTAACCGAGTTAAGTAAAGAAAAAGCCGGAAATGAACCCTGGGCAGATAAATTCATGGAGAAGCTTAGTCGCATGGGTGATCCGGGGACCGCCAGAGAAATGGCCATGATGAAGGTTCTCACCAGGTTCTTTGCTTACATAGCGGCCCATCAGGCCGGTGAATGTGGAACTGAACGCGACAGTTACGAGGGATTCATGACCTATTGTAGACACCTTGATAAAAAGGCGGAAAAGCAGCCTGAGACACAACCAACCAGTGAGTTGTCGCAAATACACTTCGGTACGGTCACTTCCAAAGATGTGGAAGCTGCCATGGAGGCTAGTCAAGAGAAGCCTAAAGTCGGTATAAATGCTATATGTGTCATGACCGAAGATCTTGACATGATGGATGGTATGGAGCTTGACGAAGGAAACAACATTGACATGGAGGAGGCAAACCTGGATGATGCCTTCTGGGTTGGTCTAGAAAACGAACTCAAGGCAGCGGGCTATAAGTATGAACAAGAGGAAGAGCCAAGGGATCCTGCGGTACCAATGCAAGTGGTAGGATTGGCCGCAGATGAGGAGGTAAGCGATGTTGAGTCCGAAATATGGGATGAGGAGGAACCATCATTTGCTAGGCTCATTGAGGAGATGGATGAAATGATAGCAGAGCTCTCCCATCCGACCAGGAATCTCCTTGAGGAGTTAGGTGGCCAGTCTGTTCAAGGGCCAGTGATGTCACAGTTCGCCAAGCCAGAAACATCCCAGACTAGGCAGCTGAAGCCGTTGTACATCAAAGCTCACATTGACGGGCGTCCGATAAACAGGGTGTTCGTCGACAATGGGGCAGCAGCAAATGTGATGTCCACTTTAAGGAAGATCGGTAAGAGTGAGAAGGATCTCATGCCCACCAGAGTCAGGATGTGCAGCTTTGTGGGAGAAGCCACTCAACCTGCGGGATTCATAACGGCAGATGTCACTGTGGGATCCAAGACAATCAAAGTAGCATTCTTTGTGGTAAAATCGAGAACTTGTTACTCGGCATTACTGGGACGGGATTGGATTCACATGGCACAATGTGTGCCATCCACCTTACACCAACAGTTACTCATCTGGAATGATGATCAAGTAGAGCTGGTGGAGGCAGACCCCCAACCTTTCACAGGACACGACCGCAACAACGATGAGGCAGTCTTTTACTTGGAAGACATCCAGCCTGCGTCAGCTCTGATTGGGGTGGACTTAGACCTCGAGTCCATTGACTTCACTTCCAACGGCTTCAAGCTACATCCGGTAGACGGCCGACACGAGTCCTCAGATTCTACATGATGAATAGCCAGGATATCTACAAAGACTTACTGCAGCGGCTCGCCACCACAGAAATGATGATGGGCGCCGAGGACAAGTCCAAGAGTCTAACAGATAAAAGGCCATCTGAGTGGCCATCTCCTGTGAAGCGGACGCTACCTAGTCCGGAAGCCAAAGAACCACTGGTGGACATAACTCACCAAGGTAAGCGCTTCATTGCCAGAGGAAGAGCGGCGCCAACTAGTGGAGCTGATTCAGAAATACAAATATTGTTTTGCGTGGCAGTATACAGATATGCCAGGACTCTCAAGAGAACCAGTGGAGCACAAATTGCCAACTCATCCTGAGTTCAGGCCTCACAAGCAGCCGCCTAGACGTTTTGATCCAGACACCATCCCAAAGATAAAGGCCGAGATTGAAAAGCTTCTTAGAGCAGGTTACATTAGAACGTGTCGCTATGTAGAGTGGCTTGCTAATATTGTACCTGTTGTGAAGAAAAATGGTCAATTAAGAGTCTGTATAGATTTTAGAAATTTGAACTTGGCAACACCCAAGGATGAGTATGTAATGCCTATGGCCGATATGCTTGTTGATGCGGCCGCCGGCTACAAATTTTTGTCATTAATGGTTGGTTATTCTGGATACAATCAAATTTTTATTTCTGAAGCTGATGTGCAAAAAACTGCTTTTCGTTGCCCGGGGCCTGTCGGCATCTTCGAATGGGTGGTCATGCCTTTTGGCTTGAAGAATGCCGGGGCAACATACCAAAGGGCCATGAACATGATTTTTCATGATCTAATCGGCCACACGCTTGAAGTTTACATTGATGACATCGTAGTCAAATCATGTGAATTTGGCCAGCACTTGGCCCATTTGGAGGATGCCTTCATCCGAATGAGGCAACATGGATTGAAAATCAATCCAGCTGAGTGTGCCTTCGGAGTAGCAGCAGGGAACTTCTTAGGTTTCCTGGTGCATGAGAGAGGCATCGAGGTAGATCACAACAAGGCCAAGGCCATCCTGGAAGCCCGCGCACCCTCCAATCTCAAGGAGTTACAGTCACTGATCGACAAGATTAACTTCCTGAGGAGATTCATTGCTAATGCTACAGGGAAGATGAAAGCGTTCACTACCTTACTTAAAGGAAGAAAGAACGAAACATTTCTATGGACAGCGGAACATCAAGGAGCCTTTGAAGAAATAAAAAGAGCATTTGGCAATCCTCCAGTGTTAGTGCCACCAAGGCATGGGGTACTGCTCAAGCTATATGTGTCAGCCTCCGAAGAATCCATCGGGTGCCTACTTGCACAAGATGATGAGAACGGCAGGGAAAGGGCTATCTACTACCTTAGAAAAACGCAACAAGGGCCGGAGGTAAGATACACTGCGCTGGAGAAGCTATGTTACGCTCTAGTGTACTCCTGCAATAAATTAGAACATTACATGCTGCCAAGGACAGTCCAAGTGGTGGCGCCATTCGATTTGGTAAGGACGCTTCTGCATAAGCCGGCGTTGAAAGGTCGCCAAGCTAAATGGGCAATGAAAATCAGTTCCTTCACTCTTGTGCACGTCCCTCAGAAAGCAATCAAGGGCCAAGCGTTAGCTAATTTCCTAGCTCAACATCCCTCATTAACCTTGCCAGAGGACCCCATGGAAGTCTCCTTCATAGGATTCGAACCATGGGAACTGACCTTCGACGGATCTTGTGCAAGCAGCGGCTCGGGGGCCGGTATTACAATCACTAGCCCTCTGGGGCAACATTGGAAGCTTGCACGGGAACTGGAACCAGGCACCACCAACAATCAAGCGGAGTATGAGGCTTTAATTTTTTGGCCTAGAAATAGCACTGCTCAAGGGCGCGAAGTGAAACTTTAGAACTTGAGTTTCGTCAACACGAGCATTTTCATGAAATATATTAAGTTCGAATTTATTAACAGAAAAGGAGTTATGATTCGTGGGGAAAGGGTTTAAGAATATATTTCACTTTTTATTACTCATGTGGGGTATTCTGATTTCAAACGGCGCTGCGGTTCTCCCCGGCATGAAACTTTTGACAACTTTCACGGTGCAGCCGGGATATATAATTAAATCTTGACCTTCAGTCTGTCACACTGAAGATCCCCAGCATTTGGCATCATGAAACTTATCATAGTTTCATGTCGTAAAGATCCTTGCCATGAAACACACTCCCACTGTATGAGTATTTTCTGAAAGATCATAATCCTGGTTTACAATTTTATTCAGTGAAACCAATTTATGAAGATGGAGTTGGGATTAGGGATATATTATAGGTTGTCACGTTTTTATTGCTCATCTTAAGAAACTGTGCTCCCGAAAGCGCACGGTGTCTAAAGTTGCAGTAATTTATAGTAAGACCGGATCGTTCACTGGAGGATGTGCGATAGAAGCAGGGCCCACGTCATTTACTAAGATTTTCCACTCGGTTACTCGATTCAAGTTTTGCAATGATTTCTAACAACTACTTGACAATAATTTAAAATAGATTATGAAAGCAATAAAATTATTCTACAAAGCATGGTAAAATTATATCTGGAAAGCAATTAAATCTATTCTAAGAAAGCAATGTAAAATTATGCTAAGAAAGCAGATAAAATTACTCTACGAAAGCAGATTAAAATGTGACAGAAGGGACAGGGAGAAAGTAATGAAGATTGGACAAGGTTCAGATGAAACACACTTAAACTTCCATTTTAATACACAGATCTTTGTTTGGGATAATCCATCAGTTAGCTAACTCTCATGCTCTCTATACCATGTTCCCTTTAGCAGACAGGTACTTATGGTAAGAGTTTACATGCTCTTAAGACCTCAACTTCTGAGATACCACAGATTAATAACCCCCCTTGCAATGCCTTGCAAGAGAATGTTAGTCATATGTGGTGGACAAGCAACACCTAACATATCATTAGTTGATATGCCAAGTACTCCTATCGTCCCCCTTGTCACACCCAAAGTCCAAATCTAACCCCGAACTAATCCATAACTCTTAAACCTTACAACCGGCAGATGCATCTCTGCTTCCGAGTGACCTCTATGAAAGCGTTTTAAAGAAAGCAGTAAAGAAAGCAGTAAAGAAAGCATTTAAAAACCTATCACTCGGAAGTCTTAAAAGATCGTCACAATCCGTTAGTATAAAAGAGCCCCTGGTCTTGGTGACCAGATGTAAATTTAGAACTTCCCAAATATCAGTAAGCCACAGGGCTTATAACATCCGGTTAGTTATGGGATACAAACATGAGTGGAACAGACCTATGAAGGTTTGTTCCGAATGTACTCACTCAAGACTCAATTTTAGGCTTTGGCGGGAGAAGATAGTAGTTGAAAGAATACTCAACCCTACCATAGAAATTAACCAAGGCCTATATGTTGTTCCTCTAGTATTAATTATCGCATTTTATCCGAATCCAAGTGGAAATGGATTCGATACAACACTTAATACAAGATTTCCAACACACAGTAATTTTGAGAAACAAATAGATGTTTGAAAATCATTCCCTAAACAGGTACTAAACTCTCAATTAAAACACAGATCCTTTCAATCTAGGTGAGACCTACTCGCTGACTCTGCTTCTAAGTTCTCAAAATCAACCCCCAGTAGAATATGAATTAGTCATAACTGTTGAGTTTATCCCTTACTCAGATCCGGATTTTATAGAGTGATTTTTGTGGAAATTTATTATGCAACATCTGATTTAAATCACGACTTCTATGTCCAAGGGGAAGAATCCCCAAAATAGTAATGACCACAATATCTACATAATAATATCATGCATACATGTATATGAGAAGTAAAATAAACTACCCCAAAATATATGGTGGGGTTAGACAGAATTTGGTACACAAAGATGAATTAGCCTGAGATAAGAAGAATTTGGCTAAAAAGAGAATGCCAGAAATAATTGGGGTTATCCGGATTGCAAACATCTGCTATCCGGTTCCCAATCATTCCAGATGGAATGATATGTAGACAGTGAAATGCCTTAAGTGACAGTTGCCGCTGTCACCTAAGACTTTTACTATCTATGAATTTGAATGAAAACCCACATGTTCTATCACTGTAATAATTATTGGATGACATTGGCATATGTCATTTATCATTACTACAACTCTAGATTCGGGTTTGAAATTAAGATAAAGAGAAGAAAACTGTATCCGGATAGGAGTCAGCTGAGCAGCTATTATGATCCCGGATGGACGAACCGCCAAGGCTTCCACCGACCACTACCCGAACCATGCAAAATAACAACTAGTAATTAATACTCAGAATACGAGCTAATTATCCGTGTGGGAATATCCGCCAACATTAGTCTGATGTATTCCTTACTAGTTGTTCATACACACAATGAAAGGGAAAATAAATAAAATTAAGAAAATGTTTTTGGTATTGTGTGAGTGTTAATCACACAATAATTAAGACACTAATGGATTGAGATGTGTAATGGACAAAATTAGATGCAGTGGGCCTAGGCCCAATACTCCCATGCAACTTACACAACTCTTAAAATAAAATATTTTTGGGAGTTTTAGAAATAGAAGGAAGAAAGCAATTCGGTCTATTGGGCAAAATGCAAAAGAGACCGAATTGAGGATGCATGAGATATGAAGTAACACCATATCCAATTAATCATTGTAAAGTCATGAAGCATCATCTAATTCGAATTGTCAAGCAATTCCGTCTAAACCGAATTGGACAATTCGAATTGATGAAGTCATTCCTTCACTCAAATTTGGCTAAGGCATTTACCCCAAAAAATGAGGGTAATTCGAATTGCCAATTAAATTCGGTCTAGACCGAACTTGGACAATTCGAATTGGTAAGACAGAGAAAAATAAACTAAGGAAAGAGGGGATGGCATGAATACAATGTGGTCTCCTAAGTCAATTCGGTCTATATGGACAATTCGGTCTAAACCGAATTGCATAGACCGAATTACATGGAGATCACATGAAGACAACACTTTTTGCTATGCAATTCGATCTCATGGGCAATTCGGTATAGACCGAATTGCCTAGATCGAATTGCATATAAATTTTTCAAGTGAAGCATTTAACAACTATTTTTGCCTTGCAATTCCATTTTCATGAGTAATTCGGCCTAGACCGAACTACCTCAGATCGAATTGCATGTCTTTCTCTCATAAGTGTGGGTTTGGTTTACATTGTGTGGTTTATGATGGATAAGATTTACCTAATCCTTCATTTCACATCAATGTCACTTCACAGCCACACTAATGAGTATTTTAAGGAGAATAGACCTAGGTTATGTGGCTAACAGGCATTGGCTTGAACCAAACCTCAAAACTACAAACAAGCAATCAAAGATTAAAGACTCAAGCATAAACTGAACAAAATAAAAACACATGCTCAAAAGCAAGAACACCTACATAATCTAAGGCAACATTAAGCTAATGAAGGCGACTAAAACAGCAACTGAAAAGCAAGAAAATAAATTCTAACAAGCCTAAGATTGTCTAAAATCTAAGAACACTTATTGAGTCTCTATGGTGTAAGGTCAAGCCACAAACCACTTAGCACACATTTATTGAGAATGCAAGTCAACTAGGGCATAATAAATATAACCTAGTTGAAACAAACAAACATTCTACCATTATTGCTAAGGAAAGCATTAAATAGATGTCAAACACTTGAAATGAAAACCCATTTCTGGATTCTTTCTTGTATTGACATTGGAAAGCAGTAAATAACCTTAAAACCATTCATTAGCTTGAAGGTAGGGTTCATTCTAACTACAAAGCATTTAAGGTTTATGGAAATGGCTACACTAAGGGTGGTAACCAGCTTCTATGAGACAAAAACTAAGCTCAAAAGCAATAAAACTACATTACAAGCATGGAAAATAAACTAACTAAACTACACTACCTACCTAACCCTTAAGGGGTGAAGAACCTTCTCCTTCTTTTTGTCTCCCAGCAACTGTCCAAGAGTTTGTGTGTCTAAGGATATTTCTTGTGTTGAGGAAGGTCAGCTTTTATACTTGTTTTCGAAACCCTAGGCCCATCATGCATTTCTCACGTGCTCAGTTGTACTTTTGAATGTGATTCGGTCTCCTCATGCAATTCGGTTTAGATCGAATTGATGCAATTCGAATTGCGTGAGGTCTTCCTTCTTGTTCTTGAGCTGGAATGTGGTCTTCATCCATCAATTCGGTCTATGGGTAGACCGAATTGGCCTTGTCGAATTGGAGATGGTTCTTGCTTGGCTTCTTTGCTTTAAGGCAATTCGATCTATGCAATCAATTCGGTCTAGACCGAATTGCATAGATCGAACCTCTTCTTTTCTGCTCTCTCAAAGTCTTCTTTCTTTCCATGGTGCAATTCGGTCTAGGGGGTCAATTCGGTTTAGACCGAATTAGACCGAATTGCCACAGACCGAATTGGTTGCTCTTCTCTTGCTCAACACCTCTCTTTTTCTTCTTCTTTCAGCAATTCGGTCTAATGAGCAATTCGATTTAGGTCGAATTGCTTATAGACCGAATTGGTCTTCAACACTTAGCCAAAATTTCAGATTGTGGGATTTTCATTCTTTTTCCCATCTTTTTGATTTTTGTGGGCTATCTTATTCTTTTGCCTATCTTTTCATTCCTTTTTCTTTTCTTTTTCCTTTTTTCATGTTTTTGGGTTTTTCTAACACAAATGCAATTAAAATTGCATATTTTGTGTCTTTCATTACCAGCTTAATATTTTTACAAATTTGCATCAATTTGTCGAATTCAACTGCTTTCTCATTAAAATAAGATGGGGATACGATCAAAATGTCCGTCTCAGACACGGAAATGGATTGGAAATAATGGACAATTTTGGCCATTATCAACATCCTCACATTTAATACTGATCGTCCCCGAGCAGTCAGAGTCAGTGCTCCTGAGAGCAAGGACTCTGCATATTCAATCCATTTGCGTGGCTTCAGAAATTTCATTCTTGTTACATTGGGATAATACAATCAAAATTACAAGTATTAAACTCTCTTGATTGCAGTGTTTAATGAAATGATATTTCTCACTTGGATAGGTATACAAATCAATCATTATTGTTAATTCTTCTTGAATATATGTATAGAAAATTTTCATTGGTTTAATTCTTGAATTCAGGTATGAGATGAACATTAATCAATCAAAGCAAAGCCTCACATATAGTAGAGTCGGAAATTTCACTCACTCTCAAAGTTGGCTTTTAAACAATACGCTCATAATCAAATTCAAATAAATTCTCCCATAAGCTTGCAATTAGACCAACTCGCCACCTACTCATTTCTTTAAATCGAGATCCCGAGGTCTTATTTAAGGTTATAACGGGGCATACGGTTGTAACATTAGGTATGGAAGGGAATTATCAGGCAAACAGTGACATGAATCCATTCCATCATAACTTGGCATATTTTTATTTAAAATCTATGATCATCAACATTTCTTTCTTTCTTTTGTTTTTCTTTTCTATTGCATGACATTAGACTTTGTCTAATTTGCTTTGTCACTTGCAATTTATTTTTGTTGAGTGAATCTCAACACATTTTTTTTTTTTGATCGGTTTAGGAATACCGATTGATATTTTTGATGATCATAAACTATGATGCCTTGATGGAATTGATTTGTGTACACTTGGGTTTGATTTCTTGGTCTTTTTATAAGGTTGGGAATAATATAGTGGTTTCAAAGAAAAATTTAGGCTTATAGGCTCAGAGTGGTTAATCCTAAAGGGAAAATATTTTTGGGTTTGGAATTCAAAAGAAGGCCAAAATTTTGGGTTTTTCTAAGTGCCTCGATCATATGCTCGATTTCGGGAATATGGCGTGGTCTTGAATCGATCCCAATTGCAAGTTCTAGTGTCCTTTAATCGAATTGATTTTCACACAACAAGGAAACATTGAGTAAAAGTGACTCGGCTCAGATCTCACATGGACGGTTTGATCATGTCATACCTTTATTCTTAAATTTAGCCTTTGAAAATTTCTTGCAAATTATTCAATCAAATTCTCAACATGAAAGTTTTGTTTTTCTTCCAAGTGATCTTATCATTGGATTTTTATAGCTCAAAACCTCAAGAATTTATATCATGCATATTTTTAATTGTTTTATCCCAATGTAATAGTTTGAAAATTTCATCCTTAGCCTAAATTCAACATGTGAATTTAGGTGACAGATTTATGCTTGTTTTATGCCGATTATTTAATTGAAAGCAGTAAAAAGACACTGTGAACATGCAAGCATGTCACAGCTTTGTTTTTGGCGTGACAGTCACTTATTCATCTTGGACTGTCACACATCTGTTTCAAAATATTTTTGAGAATTCAAGACGAAATTCTCTTGTGAAAAGCAGCAAATACATCAATTACAATAGATTTCCACAGTATGAATGAGAGTGTATGGGGTGAATGGAAAATCTAATGCATGACGTTTACACTGGAGCTCGCATGAATGTGATCGTGTTGACTCAATCTTTCTCCTCTGGATGGTGCTTGGAGGGTTCGGTGTCATCTCTTGGAGGTGAGGGTAGCTTTCTGAGCAGGGTCTTCATCATTTCGGCTTGATTGTCGAACATTCTGGCTTGACTGGCGAACACTGCTTCAAGCATTTTTCTATTCTTTTCCTCATTCTCAATTCTTTCCTGATGCTGCCTTGCCGCTTCCCTTCTGAACTCCTCTTCTCTCTCAAGCATTCTCAGCCTAAACTCTTCATCTTTCTGCATTTGTTTCTCGTGAGTCGAAACAATGACATCGGCCAAAGATCTGACACTCTGCATCATTGACTCTCCCATTCTGCTCACTGCTTCTAGAGTTTGAGAATCAGCTGGATACTGAGACACAGTCGGACTTCTGCGAGAGGGTCGGACTGGATGTCTTCGTGATAGGCTTGGAGTGGAAACATCAGTTCCAGGATGAGTCTGAGTGGGGGCATCACCTTGAGGATGTTCCTCTGCAGCAGGTCCAATTGAGGGGACTCCAGCTTCTTTTGTTGAAGGCACCGTTTCAGTACGGGCCTCTTTCTTTCGTGACTTGCACTTAGCCGGTTGCCCAGGAGTGTATCTGGATTGGGCCTCTGATTCATCTGGCATCGCGTATACCACTGGATCAGATACCCGTGTTTTTGGAACTGGAATTGGGCGACTCATATCAATATTGTCGCTCCCTGAGAAAACAGATAGATCTACTCCTTGGGCTTCGCAGATTCTTCTAATAAGGTTTGGATAGCAGAGAGCAGCCGCCCTGCCGGAGGTCCTTGAAGTCATGACATGGAAAATGTGCTCCCCTACATTGACTTCAATCCATGCCATAACTTAGCAAAACCCTTCAGCATCCGACCAGATGTCTCGTGTGCATGAGGGTTGGGCCTGATTTTTGACATGTAGAAGTCATATGAAGGTTGGAACCCCAGCTTCAGGTGCTTGGCTTTGAAGGAGAACTCACCAGTGTAGCTCTCGGCAGTGAGGGATCTTGTGATGTTGTCATAGTATGGCCTATCAACTGCCTTACATGCTCCCTTTTCAAAGTGCTCAGCTGTCGGGAATTCTGATGCCCAGTTAGGGGTATTGAGGAATCTGTTCAGATATTCTCCAGATATGTCTACATCAACTCCTCGCACCCAACTCTTCTTTTGAGCGACATTGATGTTGCAATAGAACTCCCGAACCAGCTCTGCTATCCCAGGTTCAGCGTGGTGCGTAAGGAATTCAGTCCATCCATGGTTTTGTTGCAGGAAGACCAGCGTAGGATGATTCACCATTTTCGGACTGAATCCTTTATCGGATACAAATAATTCTCCTAGCGCCATGTAACGCCCGGCATTCTGCTCGTTCCCGTTGAACCTTCTCATTATATCTGCATCGTCCTTAATGGGGAACTTTTTGCATTTCTTTGTGGATGCCCCCAGGCGTCCCTTTGAGGTGGATTTCTCCCAATATCCAGCGGATCCGACTGACCCCGTTGATTCTTGGGAGTCCTGAGGATATGCCTGCTCCCAGTCAGAATTCGATTTCTCCTCCATCTGCTCTTGCTGTTCATGATGTTCAACCTCTACTTGATGTTCAGTTTCAGCCTGCACGTCTCCCTGCGGCTGTCCTTCAGGATGTTGTTCGTGTTCCGCTTGCTCGCCTCCTTGAGATATTCCCTGTTCAGACGAATTACAAGGAAATTCATGAAGCACAGCTTTGAGAAAATCATCAGAAAAGACGGGGTCAACAACATGTTGATGTTCTTTTTGAGGTACCTCCTCGTCCCTCCCTGTTTTTAATTTCCCCAACTGTTCTACCATGTGATCTCCTTGATCTCCAGTGATATCAAGATCCCCTTGGAGGATTTGTTGATATGTTTTGTTCTTGAACAGGTCCTCAATGGTGTCTACATTTGCTTGAGAGCTACCACCACTGCCCTCATTTGCCACTGCTTCTCCTTGATTTGCCTCAACTTGTGGACCCGCCTCAGCATGCGAGCCTTCTAATTCTGTTATATTCTCATCAGGTGCGATGGGTTGAGATTGGGCAGCAGCTGCAGCCATCGCATTTTGCAGCAACTTGATCCAGACTTATTAAAAGTTCTGCAGTCTTCTCCTTCAACTGTTCGAAACGCTCATTGCCCTCCTACACCATTTCCTTTATCTCTTCCGTGGGTTTGAGTCCTTTACCGATCTCATCCACTTTCTTTTCACTCCCACTCATCCGAGTGGCTATCTCCTTTTGCTGCTTCTTTCGATCTTTAACCCATTCAGCCGGCTCTTCTTTCACCTTAACAGGCACGATGTTGGTTCCGCTGATTATTTGACAGTCATCGTCCCCAACATCAGCCTCTGTTGTGATTTCTTTATCCTGTCTCTTTTCTAGCTCGGCTTGAATTTTCTCAGCAACTTTTCTGTTCTCTTCCTCTTCCCGGGCTTTTCTACTGTTCTCTTCCATTCAGCTTTCCTAGTTTCTTCTTCAGCTTTCTTGGCCGTTTCTTCCTTCCATAGTTTGTCTTGCTCGGCCCTTTTTGCCTCACGCTGCTGTCTCCATTCTTCTTTTTCTTTTACCATTTCAGCATCAGCCCTCTCCTTCTCCCGCCTTTCTCTTTCAATTTGGCGCTCCTTGCGAGCAGCAGCCCTTTGTTCCTCAGCCCGTTCAGCTTCCGCAAGCCTCTGATCTCTCATTGCCTTTTCTGCATCAGCTTCTTCTTGGGCCCTTTTTACCATTTTTGCATCATATTGTTCTTGGGCTAAACGCTGCTGCTCTCTCTTGGATAGATCAACGGTATGCTCCTTGCCCCTGTTCTTTGGTTTGGAAGGTGTACCATCGAACTTGGGCACTGTTGGAAGAATCCTTGGCTGAATGGGAGGTTCCTGAATTTTGACTTGAGGTTCAGCAGGTCTTCCGGCCTTTTCTTTCTCAGCCAGTTTTATCAGTTTCCTCTTTTTCTTTGGTGGCTCTGTCGCAGATTCGGTCTGGAGGGGCTCCGATTCGGTTGACTGTTGGGTTCGGGCGTCGGGTCCTCATACTCATCGATCATCTTGTCATCAGCTTCAGTCCACAGCCCTAACTCAGGCCCTTTGGTCTTCAGATACTTCTCGATGAAACTGGGCTCAGTCATTGCTGTAAGCTGAGCAGTCCATTTGGCTGCGAAATATCTGCCCAAGACGCCTTGGAACCCCGTGTTATACCGTAATCGCACTTTGTTTTCTTGGCAGTACTTCAGGGCTTCCCAGTCCATCTCTCGCGTTAATTCGAAGAATCTGGCCTTCATGTCCGCATAGAGAGTGTCCATGATGTCTGCCTCCTTCTCATTCAGCCCTGACAGGTCCCGAACTGGTGGAATGTTCAAATACTCCAGGCATTTGGTTTCGCTCATCAGCGGTATCTGCTTCTTCTTCCTACCCATTATGTCCCAATTTCTGGTTCGGTACATGGTTGTGCACTCGGCCCTCATTAATGCAAAATTGGGCATTCCAACCATTGTGGCTTCTTTGGGTTTCACCACCAGGATTCTTGTTGGTAGAAATCTTGGAAGGATTTCCTCATTTCCTGGGGGTATCACCACCCCTGAATTTAGCACAGATCGTCTGATGTCCTTCTCCCAGCTCCCCCATGCCTTCATGTATTCCCCCCACAGCTGCCGTATTGCTTTTGTCTTTTCTATTGTTGTGTCCAACATCGGAGTGTGGTGGGCTGCTCCATAATTCAGCACGGGTTGAAGGGACTCCCAAAAGTTGTATGCCATCTCAATATGATGTAACTTGGCATGATTTATGAGCCACAGTTGCTCTTCCGGTCCGCAGACGGTCCCATTGTCAAATAGTTCTTTCTTGTATGTGAATGGGAAAACGTTTGGCATATAGACCATTCCGGACATCACCACTTTGTGTACTGGAGGAGTTTGTTTGGCAAACAGACTTCTGACTTCTTTTGTGATGGCTGGTTGAATGGGGATTGGCTCGAAGGCTGCTATTTTCTTGTCCCCGAGGTGCTGCTCAAGCATTCGATTCCACCAGGCCTTATGCTGAATCATTCTCCAAACCATTCTCTCGTAATGAACTCTCGGATCGTTGAACCTCTGGTCATATCTTGCCTGATCGAATTCGTTACTCCAGAAGTTCCACATGTGCTGGCAGAGGTCTCTTTCGAGGCCTGTAGCTTTAAGGTTTCTCTCATCTTCTGGAATATCTCTCCACCTGTCATCCTTCATCTCAAATCTCCATTCGATCTGGTGGTCCATGTTCAGATGAAATTCATCCCTGATGGCCCTTCTGTTTGCTTCGATTTCCCTTTTCAGCCTTTCAATTTCCAAAAAGGCAAGGTCTGGAGTGGTTGTTGGAAGACTCATTATGGAAGTTATCACATATTTGTCCCTGAGAAGAGAAATTGAAACTATTTTTAACAAGTTTTTGATAAACACATTCAAGTTGGAAAAATCACCATCCTCACATTTTGAGCTAAGCTCTAAATGTGAGTTAATTGGTTTTTTTACTTGAATTTATTAGATAAAAAGACATAGAGTTAGATTTTTAAATCCAACCCTTAATAAAACAAAAATAGAAAGACATAGAGTTAGATTTTTAAATCCAACCCTTACAATTATTCTTAGACTATAAATAGTCTAAAAGGTTTTGGAGTGGTCAAAAGACCAAAAAGTAAAATTTCGTGGGCTATTAAGCCTACGAAAAGGATTTGGATTTTTATCACTTATAAAGTGATTTAAATCACGTGAAAAAGGTGGTAAGATAATGAATGATGAGGAATAAATGCACATGACAGATTATGCAATCACTAGAAAGTAATAATGGATTATGGAGAATAAAAATAAAACGAACATGCACAAACACAAAAAGAGCATTTTGGATTTTTATGAAAAAAGTTGACTTGTTTATTTAATGAAATTGGGGGTGTGAGTGGTCCCCCATTTGGATTTGTTTTGGGAAATGGATGTTCAAGAATGAAACAAGGTGTTTCAATTGAATATTCCCCCACTTGTCCCAAAAGTGTAAGTCAAACACTTAAAAGAAAGAACATAACATTCTACCACTTTTTGTCTTTTTAGACATAAATACCATGCCAAATAGTGTTAGAAAAATTTTGGCATGGTTGCGTCTATAATACCATGTTTCCCGTATGTGCAAGCATCACTTTTCAAGTTGAGATAGCAACTTTCAAGTTGAGTTTGCACTTTGTGGTTAACAAGTATCCGACAAAAGCATTTATTGACAAAATACACAGTACACAATACATGCAATACTGAAAACAAACACAAACAGTCCATTCACACCATGATCATGCAAAAATTTTGCCATAAACTTATGCTTCAAAAACATAGCTACGACAATATCATCAACATGCACATCCTATCAACATTATCACATAACCAGTAAAATAACACAGTGACTGCAAGGGAAAAGCAAACCACTGTGTTCTCCATTTTCACAGATTTTAAACAACAAGCACAGTTAACCGAATATGTACACAGAAAACACAAACAAAACAACAGAATTACAAAGCGAACAAAAACATAATTTTTGAGGGTTTTGCAACTCTCACTTTCAAAATAAGACATCCCCAATATCTCAGAAAGCTCAAGAATCACAACAATGGCAGTTTCGAACAAAAACGCACAAACCCTAAATTCTGCCTATTGTGTTCTACCCTCTTCCCGATCACACCCCAACCATTCCGGCTACATTCCGGCCATCTCCCACTCGAAAACATTCACCATTCCCTGCCCCATTACTGATTTCGCAAAAACAATGAAAAACCAACACTGGAAATCGCGAAACAGGGTACGAAATCAGAAACAGGAAACTCACCCGACACTCCCAGTAGGATTAGACAAAGAGGAAGCCATTTTTAAACACCTTGCACGGAGTTGATCAAAGAAAAACTCTGGCTCGAGCTCTGGTTTCGCGAGGGAGACGAAGTTCGCGAGAGGGAACACGGGGAAAATATCGAAGTGCGAAAAGTGAAAGTGAGGGAAAATAGGGGGAATAAGGAATAAAAAGGGGTAGGGGATATGGTGATTCGGTCTGTTAGAGACCGAACCATCAATTCGGTCTAGACCGAATTGATGTGGTCTCAAGTGTTTGCGAAGGATTCGGTCTCTTAGGTCAATTCGGTCTAGACCGAATCGGCATAGAGACCGAATTGGGAAGGGAAGCAAACACACTCTTACTGCACTGAAGTCTTTTGAAGTTAATTCGGTCTAGACCGAATTGGTCTAGAGACCGAATTACAGCAAGAAGACCGAACCTGGGTTACTTAGAAAAATTATGGGAGATGCTTTTGTGAGGCAATTCGGTCTATATGGGCAATTCGGTCTAGACCGAATTGCCTTATAGATCGAATTGCTCACTTGCATAAATAAAACTAAGGAAACACAAATGCCTTTTGTAGATCAATTCGATCTATTTGAAATCAATTCGGCCTAGACCGAATTACCATAGATCGAATTGCTAATTGGCCAAATTTACACAAGGATGGGGGATGTGTCTTGGGAAAATCAATTTGGTCTCTTAGGCCAATTCGGTCTAGACCGAATTTGCTTGGAGATCGAATTGATTGAAAATTTCCAAGGCATACATCCAATGCGATCTGTCTCAAACAATTCGATGTAGACCGAATTGGCTTGGGATGTAAAATAGATCGCATTCAACACTTAGGAAAAATTTTGAAATTTTTCAAATTTCAAATTTTCTGACATTATGGATTTTCTCAAAAATTAACACACTGAAAGCACATATTAAACAGAAATAAATATTCCTCTATGGTAAATTGCTTGCATAAATTAGGTTGGATTAACACCCTTATTTTATGGAGTTATTCCGAATTTTAAATTTCTCTATATTCCGAAATTACTTTCCATTAAATTCGGTATTAATCCAACCGGGAACCTGGTTTTTGTAGCTTTATCCTTCTTTTTGTTGGTTCCATGAATTCCTGCAAGGCAAACATAGGAGAAATTATTAGGTTTTCTCCAAATATCAACATCCTCACATTTAGAGTCTTAGTACTCTAAATGTTTAGTTGATCTTCGGGTACTTATCGTTCGAGACGAATAGATACATAATAGATAATTATATAGAAATATAAATATAAATATTTATTGAGCATAGGCCGGCTCTGATGTCATTTGAACTTCCTTTCCGGGGTCGAACTGCCCTAGATACTCCTTCAACCTGTGTCCATTCACCACCAGCTCTCCTTTGTCAGTTCGAATCCTGACAGCTCCACTTTCAAACACGTGCACCACTTCGTATGGCCCTTCCCATCTGGATTTAAGCTTTCCGGGGAATAGCTTCAACCTAGAATTAAATAACAAGACATTTTGGCCAACATAGAAGTGTTTAGACTTTATGCGACGATCGTGTAACTTCTGGGTCCGCTCTTTGTAAATCCTCAAGCTTTCATAAGCTTGCGCACGTATTTACTCAATTTCATTGAGGTCCAACTTACGTTTACTCTGAGCCACTCGTGGGTCAAAATTAAGCGTTTTTACGGCCCAGTAAGCCTTATGCTCTAGTTCTACGGGCAAATGACAAGCTTTTCCAAAGATAAGCCTGTATGGGGACATCCCAATGGGAGTCTTGAATGCAGTGCGGTATGCCCATAGAGCATCATTGAGTCTATGTGACCAGTCTTTGCGGGTTATCCCCACAGTGGCTTCGAGTATATGTTTGATTTCGCGGTTTGATACCTCGACTTGGCCACTGGTTTGGGGATGATAGGGCGTGCCGATCTTGTGGAGAATCCCACTTCTGCTCATGAGATTTGCAAAAGCTTTGTTGACAAAGTGGGTTCCTCCATCAGATATGATTACCCTAGGTACACCAAATCTATTGAAAATGTTGTTTTTCAAAAATTTGATGACTTGGTGACCTTCGTTGGTTGGCAACGCAACTGCCTCGACCCACTTGGACACGTAGTCGACAGCTACCAAGATGTAGTGATTCCCATCAGACGTCGGGAATGGTCCCATGAAGTCAATACCCCATACATCGAAAATCTCAAGGATGAGAATTCCTTTTTGAGGCATTTCATCCCTCTTGGAGATATTCCCTAATCTTTGGCATCTGTCGCAAGCCTTAACAAACGCCTTACAATCCTCGTAAATGGTAGGCCAATAGAAACCACACTCGAGCACCTTGTGAGCTGTTCGAGTGGGGCCATGGTGACCTCCATATTCCGATTCATGACATTTTTTAGCGATTTGATAAGCCTCGTGCTCAGTTACACAACGTCTAATAATCGAATCTGCAAAATGCTTAAAGAGATAAGGATCTTCCCAGAAGTAGTTGACTACATCTTGGTTGAAGATGCAAGGCAAACAGTTGTTCATCCGGAAAATTTCATTAACGGCTATCTCATTTTTATCATTAGCTATCCGAGACAAATGATCAGCAGCACCATTGTCTTTGCCTTTTCTATCTTTTATTATGATATCGAATTCTTGCAACAAAAGTACCCACCTGATTAATCGAGGTTTGGCGTCTTGTTTGCTAAACAAGTATCTCAGTGCAGAGTGATCAGTGTATACTATGGTTTTCGTACCAATGAGGTATTGCCTGAATTTATCAAAAGCGAAAACCACAGCATACGTCTCTTTCTCCGTGGTGGTGTAATTGACTTGGGCTTCAGTCAGGGCATGGCTGGCGTAATGAATTACGCAATGCCTTCCTTCTTTGTGTTGCCCAAGAACTGCACCGACGGCGAGATCATTTGCATCGCACATGACCTCGAAAGGCATTGACCAATCGGGTGGTTGCACTATTGGAGCAGAAATCAACATCTTTTTGAGCGTGTCAAAGGCTCGAACACACGCTTCACTTATTACGAAATAATTTTCTTTACAAAGCAAATTAGTGAGCGGCTTGGCAATTTTAGAAAAGTCTTTAATGAATCTCCGATAAAAACCGGCATGCCCTAAGAAACTCCTAACTGCTTTTATTGAGTTTGGTAATGGAAGGTTGGATATGACTGAGACCTTGGCCCTATCGACTTCGATGCCTGCGCGCGAGATGCGGTGACCCAACACTATTCCTTCGGTGACCATAAAATGGCACTTTTCCCAATTTAAAACTAGGTTAGTGTCCTCGCATCTTTTTAAAATTTTTGCAATATTTGTCAAACATTCATCAAAAGTATCTCCATACACAGAGAAGTCATCCATGAAAACTTCAATGCATTTTTCGATAAATTCTGAGAAATAGACATCATGCATCGTTGAAAGGTGGCAGGCGCATTGCAAAGTCCAAAAGGCATGCGCCTGTACGCAAAAGTTCCGTATGGGCACGTGAAAGTGGTCTTATCATGATCTTCACTAGCTATTACAATCTGATTGTAACCAGAGTACCCATCCAAAAAGCAATAGTATTCTCTTCCAGCCAACCTCTCCAGCATCTGATCAATGAATGGCAAGAGAAAATGATCCTTCCGCGTAGCGGTGTTAAGCTTCCGGTAGTCGATGCAGACTCTCCACACGGTCACTGGATGCGTTGCCACTTCTTCTCCTTGCTCATTAGTCGTTATGCACATTCCTCCACGCTTAGGTACTACCTGCACTGGGCTAACCCATTTGCTGTCAGATATAGGATAGATGATACCAGCATCTAAGAGCTTGATAACTTCTTTCCTTACCACTTCTTGCATATGAGGGTTCAGACGCCTTTGTGGTTGCCTTGAGGGCTTGTACTCTTCTTCCATTAAAATTCTGTGCATGCAAACAGAGGGGCTTATTCCTTTTATATCAGAAATGGTCCATCCAATTGCATGTACATATTTCTTTAGAATGTCTACCAGAGCTTTTTCTTGTTCTTGTGTCAGCTTGGCTGACACAATTACCGGTAATCTTTTATGTTCAGCGAGAAAGACGTACTTAAGATGATCCGGAAGTATTTTAAGTTCAAGCTCTGGCGGACATTCAACGGAAGGTCGTAATTTGCGAGAATTGGTTGGGGGTGAGAGATCAGATTTACCTTCAGGACCCTGTATCAGTACAGGGTCCACTTCCTCTTCCGTGGTGCTCCCTTCCTCCTCCGGAGTGAATTCAACACCGTCAAATTCTTCAAGATCCCCAGTGATAGGGTCTTCGAAGTGCACAGCGTTGCAACTTCTTTGTTGATCAGCACCTCCAGGCGTCAGTACCTGTTTTGAAATTTTGTCCGTCACATCAGTCATAGAGTCCATGCTCTCATCCTCACACCTACCATCTATTACATCAAATTTGGAACAAGTTTCCTCAGACGGAAACTTCTGCAGCTTTCCCATGTTGAAATTCAACTCTTCTTCTCCGACTCGGAGCTTGATTTGATTCGATCGCGCGTCTATAAGTGCACCACCGGTTGAGAGATAGGGGCGGCCTAAGATCAGTGGCATCTCGTAGTCCTCCTCTATATCCAGAATAATGAAGTCGACAGGAAAGAGGGTCCCTCCCGTTTTGACAATTACATCCTTCAGGATTCCGACTGGATGGGCAATCGACTGGTCTGCCAGTTGTAGTTTCATTGTAACCGGCTCAATTACACCCAAGTGAAGACGTTTTGCCATGGCGAGTGGCATAACATTGATGCTTGAGCCCAGATCGCACAACCCTTTTCCAACATTGGTTTTCCCGATGTGGACTGGCAGTGTAATACAGCCTGGATCCTCTCTCTTCTCCGGTAGCACTCTCTGGATGATGGCGCTGCAGCTGCTGTTCAAAATCACCACTTCATCCTGCTCAACTTTTCTCCTCCCTGAAATCATTTCTTTAAGAAATTTAGCATAGACGGGCATTTCTGAAATCATTTCGACCAATGGAATAGTGATCTCGACAGCTTTCAGTCTTTCTAAAAACTTTTTAAATTTTTCATCTTGTTCCTTATTTTTAAGACGTGCAGGGTACGGCACCCTTGGCATGTACTTATTATTATCTGTTTTTGGTGGTAAAGAGAAGGAAGTTGTACCTTCACCCATACCCTCTTCAGCTTCATTTGCAGCTTCAGCCTGCGAGTTAGCTGTATCTGATTTATCCTGTACCAGCTCAATACCTTCATCTCCTTCAATCTTTTCCTTTTCCTTTTCCACCTCCAATGAAACCTTTACTTTCATGGCTTTCTTCTTCGCAGATCCCACATTTCCCTTCAGAGTCTTGCCTCCCCGCAATGTGATTGCCTTGCATTGCGGGTTGGCTTCTGTGCTGCTTGGCAGTGTTCATTTCCCCCTGTTTTGCAATTCCTTAGCCAATTGGGTGACCTGCGTCTCCACATTCTTGATTGATGACTGCAGCTGCTGGTTTGTCTCCCTTTGATTGGAAATAAACTCGGTCATCAAATTCTCCAGACGAGATGGTGGCTTTTGGTTGTATTGCTGATTCTGATCAGGTTGGGATTGGAAGTTCTGGAAATTTTGGGCTTGCTTTTGGTTGGGCCTCTGTTGGATATGGGGTTGAAAGTTCTGGCTCTGGTTCTGGAAGTTCTGAACTCTCTGCTGGACGAATCCTTTGATTCTGAGGTCTGAAGTTCTGCTGAAGGTTTTGGTTTGCAAATTGGTTTGGCTGGTTTGGCTGTGTCAACAAATGCGCATTGAGTGCATTGTTGTTGGAATAGGAGAGGTTAGGGTGGCGATTCTGGTAGTTCCCTGCATAATTGCAGCTTTCGGTGGCTAGTTGTTGGCATGTGTCAGTTGGATGTGGTCCCTGACATAGCCCATAAATTGCTTCTGATTGCTGTGTTTGTGCTTGACCAGATGAGGCTCATGCCTGAGAAGTACCCGCTCCCCTTCCTTTCTCTTGTCCTAGCTGTATCGCAGCTACCTGTTCCTGCAATTTTTCGAAATCTGTTTTTCCTTCACTTACAGCAAAAACTTTTCTAGGAGGATCCGCCTTCTTGTCGTTGCTGTTCAACACAGGTCTGTTGACAGACATTGTCTCAATCTTTTCCCAGGCTTGATCCATGGGCAAATGGAGTAAATGTTTTCCGCCTGCGGCGTCCAACATCATTCTCCATGGATGGGTGAGTCCTCCATAGAATTTCCTCAGTTGCTCCCACGGCTGGTATCCGTGTTGGGGGCATCGCCTCAAAAGGCTGGCGAATCTTTCCTTTGCGTCATACAATGACTCGTCCGGCTTCATCTTGAACTCTCCAATTTTCTCCCGTCCTTCATCTATCTTAGATTCAGGGAAATATTTTAACAGAAAGCTCCTCACTAAATCTGCCCAGGTACTCCTCTGATTTATGGGCAATGATTTATACCAATCCCTGGCACCACTAAATAAAGAAAAGGGAAACAACATCAGTCTTATAGCGTCAGGTGATACTCCCTGATTTTTGATTGTATCGCAGAGCTCCAGGAAGGTTTGGAGATGATCATGGGGATCCTCGCAAAATTGATTGTTCTGCACCAAGTTGATGAGTGCCGGTTTGAGCTCAAAATTGCGTGCAGGGAATTGTGCTCTCCCAGGCCTATCTAAATAGGGCTCCACGATGGCCTGCATAAAATCAGCGGCTGCTTGCTGCTGTTGATTTCCTTGCTCTGCTTGGTTTTGATACTGCTGGTGGTAGTTGGGATTCTGCTGAAAAATATTTTCGGGATCATGAGGGTTGTTTTGGAATTGTTCCTGATTGAAGGCTTGGTTCTGGTATTGCTGGTTTGGCATATTTTGGTTTTGTTGGTTATATTGGTTAGGGGGTGGTGGTTGTTGGTGGAACTGCTGATACTGTTGCTGATTTGGATTGGGTAGATCTTCCTCCTCGTTTGCACGATTCGGGTGTTCTACCATACCCCCATCAGCTCCATTACCAGGATTATTGGGTGGTTGGTCTAATGGCAAGATCGGGGGAATGTCTCGGTTCTCTGCCATATCGGATATGTCACTGCTTGTGGTTTCGGGCGAGGTACGAGTCCGGGCTTCTTGCTCTTTCCTTCGTCTGGCTTGCGCCCTTAGTTGGTGAGCGGTCCTTTCTATTTCTAGATCGAACGGTAGCTCAGGCAATGTGGCCTTTCTCCTTTGCATAAGCAGTTTGTATCAAGATTTGCAGCACCTGCACAACCCCCAGGTTAGTAATGATTCAAAAATATATACAAAAACTATCTATGAGTAAATCAGGAATGTAGTTCTCCTAGTAAACGACGCTGCATCCTCCCCGGCAACTGCGCCATGAAACTTAGAACTTGAGTTTCGTCAACACGAGCATTTTCATGAAATATATTAAGTTCGAATTTATTAACAGAAAAGGAGTTATGATTCGTGGGGAAAGGGTTTAAGAATATATTTCACTTTTTATTACTCATGTGGGGTATTCTGATTTCAAACGGCGCTGCGGTTCTCCCCGGCATGAAACTTTTGACAACTTTCACGGTGCAGCCGGGATAGATAATTCAATCTTGACCTTCAGTCTGTCACACTGAAGATCCCCAACATTTGGCATCATGAAACTTATCATAGTCTCATGTCCTAAAGATCCTTGCCATGAAACACACTCCCACTGTATGAGTATTTTCTGAAAGATCATAATCCTGGTTTACAATTTTATTCAGTGAAACCAATTTATGAAGATGGAGTTGGGATTAGGGATATATTATAGGTTGTCACGTTTTTATTGCTCATGTTAAGAAACTGTGCTCCCGAAAGCGCACGGTGTCTAAAGTTGCAGTAATTTATAGTAAGACCGGATCGTTCACTGGAGGATGTGCGATAGAAGCAGGGCCCACGTCATTTACTAAGATTTTCCACTCGGTTACTCGATTCAAGTTTTGCAATGATTTCTAACAACTACTTGACAATAATTTAAAATAGATTATGAAAGCAATAAAATTACTCTACAAAGCATGGTAAAATTATATCTGGAAAGTAATTAAATCTATTCTAAGAAAGCAATGTAAAATTATGCTAAGAAAGCAGATAAAATTACTCTACGAAAGCAGATTAAAATGTGACAGAAGGGACAAGGAGAAAGTAATGAAGATTGGACAAGGTTCAGATGAAACACACTTAAACTTCCATTTTAATACACAGATCTTTGTTTGGGATAATCCATCAGTTAGCTAACTCTCATGCTCTCTATACCATGTTCCCTTTAGCAGACAGGTACTTATGGTAAGAGTTTACATGCTCTTAAGACCTCAACTTCTGAGATACCATAGATTAATAACCCCCCTTGCAATGCCTTGCAAGAGAATGTTAGTCATATGTGGTGGACAAGCCACACCTAACATATCATTAGTTGATATGCCAAGTACTCCTATCGTCCCCCTTGTCACACCCAAAGTCCAAATCTAACCCCGAACTAATCCATAACTCTTAAACCTTACAACCGGCAGATGCATCTCTGCTTCCGAGTGACCTCTATGAAAGCGTTTTAAAGAAAGCAGTAAAGAAAGCAGTAAAGAAAGCATTTAAAAACCTATCACTCGGAAGTCTTAAAAGATCGTCACAATCCGTTAGTATAAAAGAGCCCCTGGTCTTGGTGACCAGATGTAAATTTAGAACTTCCCAAATATCAGTAAGCCACAGGGCTTATAACATCCGGTTAGTTATGGGATACAAACATGAGTGGAACAGACCTATGAAGGTTTGTTCCGAATGTACTCACTCAAGACTCAATTTTAGGCTTTGGCGGGAGAAGATAGTAGTTGAAAGAATACTCAACCCTACCATAGAAATTAACCAAGGCCTATATGTTGTTCCTCTAGTATTAATTATCGCATTTTATCCGAATCCAAGTGGAAATGGATTCGATACAACACTTAATACAAGATTTCCAACACACAGTAATTTTTAGAAACAAATAGATGTTTGAAAATCATTCCCTAAACAGGTACTAAACTCTCAATTAAAACACAGATCCTTTCAATCTAGGTGAGACCTACTCGCTGACTCTGCTTCTAAGTTCTCAAAATCAACCCCCAGTAGAATATGAATTAGTCATAACTGTTGAGTTTATCCCTTACTCAGATCCGGATTTTATAGAGTGATTTTTGTGGAAATTTATTATGCAACATCTGATTTAAATCACGACTTCTATGTCCAAGGGGAAGAATCCCCAAAATAGTAATGACCACAATATCTACATAATAATATCATGCATACATGTATATGAGAAGTAAAATAAACTACCCCAAAATATATGGTGGGGTTAGACAGAATTTGGTACACAAAGATGAATTAGCCTGAGATAAGAAGAATTTGGCTAAAAAGAGAATGCCAGAAATAATTGGGGTTATCCGGATTGCAAACATCTGCTATCCGGTTCCCAATCATTCCAGATGGAATGATATGTAGACAGTGAAATGCCTTAAGTGACAGTTGCCGCTGTCACCTTAGACTTTTACTATCTATGAATTTGAATGAAAACCCACATGTTCTATCACTGTAATAATTATTGGATGACATTGGCATATGTCATTTATCATTACTACAACTCTAGATTCGGGTTTGAAATTAAGATAAAGAGAAGAAAACTGTATCCGGATAGGAGTCAGCTGAGCAGCTATTATGATCCCGGATGGACGAACCGCCAAGGCTTCCACCGACCACTACCCGAACCATGCAAAATAACAACTAGTAATTAATACTCAGAATACGAGCTAATTATCCGTGTGGGAATATCCGCCAACATTAGTCTGATGTATTCCTTACTAGTTGTTCATACACACAATGAAAGGGAAAATAAATAAAATTAAGAAAATGTTTTTGGTATTGTGTGAGTGTTAATCACACAATAATTAAGACACTAATGGATTGAGATGTGTAATAGACAAAATTAGATGCAGTGGGCCTAGGCCCAATACTCCCATGCAACTTACACAACTCTTAAAATAAAATATTTTTGGGAGTTTTAGAAATAGAAGGAAGAAAGCAATTCGGTCTATTGGGCAAAATGCAAAAGAGACCGAATTGAGGATGCATGAGATATGAAGTAACACCATATCCAATTAATCATTGTAAAGTCATGAAGCATCATCTAATTCGAATTGTCAAGCAATTCGGTCTAAACCGAATTGGACAATTCGAATTGATGAAGTCATTCCTTCACTCAAATTTGGCTAAGGCATTTACCCCAAAAAATGAGGGTAATTCGAATTGCCAATTAAATTCGGTCTAGACCGAACTTGGACAATTCGAATTGGTAAGACAGAGAAAAATAAACTAAGGAAAGAGGGGATGGCATGAATACAATGTGGTCTCCTAAGTCAATTCGGTCTATATGGACAATTCGGTCTAAACCGAATTGCATAGACCGAATTACATGGAGATCACATGAAGACAACACTTTTTGCTATGCAATTCGATCTCATGGGCAATTCGGTATAGATCGAATTGCATATAAATTTTTCAAGTGAAGCATTTAACAACTATTTTTGCCATGCAATTCCATTTTCATGAGTAATTCGTCCTAGACCGAACTACCTCAGATCGAATTGCATGTCTTTCTCTCATAAGTGTGGGTTTGGTTTACATTGTGTGGTTTATGATGGATAAGATTTACCTAATCCTTCATTTCACATCAATGTCACTTCACAGCCACACTAATGAGTATTTTAAGGAGAATAGACCTAGGTTATGTGGCTAACAGGCATTGGCTTGAACCAAACCTCAAAACTACAAACAAGCAATCAAAGATTAAAGACTCAAGCATAAACTGAATAAAATAAAAACACATGCTCAAAAGCAAGAATACCTACATAATCTAAGGCAACATTAAGCTAATGAAGGCGACTAAAACAGCAACTGAAAAGCAAGAAAATAAATTCTAACAAGCCTAAGATTGTCTAAAATCTAAGAACACTTATTTGAGTCTCTAAGGTGTAAGGGCAAGCCACAAACCACTTAGCACACATTTATTGAGAATGCAAGTCAACTAGGGCATAATAAATATAACCTAGTTGAAACAAACAAACATTCTACCATTATTGCTAAGGAAAGCATTAAATAGATGCCAAACACTTGAAATGAAAACCCATTTCTGGATTCTTTCTTGTATTGACATCGGAAAGCAGTAAATAACCCTAAAACCATTCATTAGCTTGAAGGTAGGGTTCATTCTAACTACAAAGCATTTAAGGTTTATGGAAATGGCTACACTAAGGGTGGTTACCAGCTTCTATGAGACAAAAACTAAGCTCAAAAGCAATAAAACTACATTACAAGCATGGAAAATAAACTAACTAAACTACACTACCTACCTAACCCTTAAGGGGTGAAGAACCTTCTCCTTCTTTTTGTCTCCCAGCAACTGTCCAAGAGTTTGTGTGTCTAAGGATATTTCTTGTGTTGAGGAAGGTCAGCTTTTATACTTGTTTTCGAAACCCTAGGCCCATCATGCATTTCTCACGTGCTCAGTTGTACTTTTGAATGTGATTCGGCCTCCTCATGCAATTCGGTTTAGATCGAATTGATGCAATTCGAATTGCGTGAGGTCTTCCTTCTTGTTCTTGAGCTGGAATGTGGTCTTCATCCATCAATTCGATCTATAGGTAGACCGAATTGGCCTTGTCGAATTGGAGATGGTTCTTGCTTGGTTTCTTTGCTTTAAGGCAATTCGATCTATGCAATCAATTCGGTCTAGACCGAATTGCATAGATCGAACCTCTTCTTTTCTGCTCTCTCAAACTCTTCTTTCTTTCCATGGTGCAATTCGGTCTAGGGGGTCAATTCGGTTTAGACCGAATTGCCACAGACCGAATTGGTTGCTCTTCTCTTCCTCAACACCTCTCTTTTTCTTCTTCTTTCAGCAATTCGGTCTAATGAGCAATTCGATTTAGGTCGAATTGCTCATAGACCGAATTGGTCTTCAACACTTAGCCAAAATTTCAGATTATGGGATTTTCATTCTTTTTCCCATCTTTTTGATTTTTGTGGGCTATCTTATTCTTTTGCCCATCTTTTCATTCCTTTTTCTTTTCTTTTTCCTTTTTTCATGTTTTTGGGTTTTTCTAACACAAATGCAATTAAAATTGCATATTTTGTGTCTTTCATTACCAGCTTAATATTTTTACAAACTTGCATCAATCTGTCGAATTCAACTGCTTTCTCATTAAAATAAGATGGGGATACGATCAAAATGTCCGTCTCAGACACGGAAATGGATTGGAAATAATGGAAAATTTTGGCCATTATCATGAAGTCCATTACGATTTTTGGAGACTCCGAAGTCATCCTGAAGCAATTAACAGGAGAATATGAATGCAAGAGTCCAAGGCTAATTAAATGCTATGAGACAGCATTAGAACTCTTGTACAAATTTTCAGACGTTACCATCACACACGTGCCTAGAAGTCAAAATCAAGAGGCCAACGAAGCTGCCCAACTCGCTTCAGGATGGCAGACTAGTCGCCCTAGGGGGGCACCATGCATCGCCACCATCGCGAATGAATCTGAAGACCAACAAGGAATCCGTCCCCAACATTCCAATGATGATTGGAGGACTGAAATAACACGATACCTCGAGAACCCATCACTTGGAGGAGACAGCTCGCTAAAAATCAAATCTTTACGATACACATTGATAAATGGTGAGTTATTCCGGTCGATGGATTGCTGCTCAAGTGTGTAGGTCCCGAAGAGGCTAAGCTGCTAATGGGAGAAGTCCACGAGGGAATATGTGGCTCCCATAGAACGGGGCCTAGCATGAGATGGAGTATTCATCGCCACGGATATTTCTGGCCAACTATCATGGAAGACTGCATTCTCTACGCTCGGGGTTGTGAGGCTTGCCAGAAACATGGGCCAATTCAAAGAGTACCGGCGGAAGAATTACACACAGTCATCAAGCCTTGGCCATTCCGTGGCTGGGGGATGGATATCATTGGAAAAATTCATCCACCGTCATCCAAAAACCATGCATTCATACTAGTGGCCACTGATTACTTCACCAAATGGGTAGAAGCATGGCCAATGAGGAAGATCGACCAAAGCGATGTAATTAGGTTCGTGACTGAGCTCATGCATCGATTTGGGATTCCCCAAACAATCACTGCGGATCAAGGGACCGTGTTCACTGGCGAGAGGTTCTTAGCTTTCGCTAAACAATTCGGGATTCGCATATATCACTCCACTCCATACTACCCCCAAGCAAACGGTCAAGCTGAGGCCACCAATAAAATCTTGATAAGTATGATCAAGAAGGCAGTAGGTGAGAAGCCAAGGAAGTGGCATGAGGCTCTGACAGAAGTCCTATGGGCTTACAGAAACTCTAAGTCTACAGCCACCGGCTTCACACCATACTAGTATGGTCATGACGCCGTCCTACCTTTGGAAATCACAGTCCCCTCTCTCAGTGTGGCCCAGCAGCATCAGTTAGACTTAACTAAGTATGAAGAGGCCATGTTGCAAGAATTGGAGACAGCAGACGGCGACAAGCTGACCGCTCTGGAAAATATCCGTCGCCAAAAGATGAGAATGGCGAGACATTACGACAAGAGGGTTCGAGGCAAAACCTTTAGCGAGGGAGACCTAGTATGGAAGGTGATTCTACCCTCGGGGGTGCGTGACAATGAAACAGGCAAGTGGTCTCCAAATTGGGAAGGACCATTCATTGTTACGCAAAGACTACTTAATGGTGCATACAAACTGATGGACATCGATGGCCAAGAACACAAACAGAGTATAAATGCAAAATACCTCAAAGTGTTTTATCCATCAGTGTGGGAATCTGAATAAGAAACGCAAGTGCATCAAAAGTGGCCAAGTCACAAGCTCGGCCAAAAAAGTAACAGTAATATCCCAAAGTAAAGGCAAGAGTTGCCCACCACAAGGCCGATGGGCTGACCCAAAAGTGTACTGAAAACAAAGAAGTGCAAAAAACTAAGGAGGAGGCTGCCTACCATCACCCAGTATACGCCGACGCATGAGGGCCCACTGATCACGAGTGCGCTCGAACATGTCCGTCAGACGGAGAAGTGCTGCCGCCGAAGCACGAGCGCGAACCGACAACCGACGCCGACGAGTCCGAACTCCCGATAACTCAGCCGATAAATCACGCTCATCTGCGGCTAAACGACCATAGGAGGTCTCCAACTCAGCAGCTCGGGAAGAAATGTCAGCCAAGATAGGCTCTAAGGTAGCAAGCTCCTCATTGGCCTCCTGAATGGTGCGCCTCCTCTCCAGAATGATACGCTCTGCCTCCTTAATATCACGCTCTGCTCGCGTAACAACGTCCCTAAGATGCGATCTGCGACTCTCTCTAACTCCGCGATCAGTAGACAACTGCTCGCGCTGAGGGTGGATAGCCTCTATCTGAAAACAAACCTCACGGTATCGTGCCTCGAGGTCATCAAGCAGCGTCAGATCATGAGCAGACTGATCCGCAGAGCTACTAAAAGCGGGATAGGAAACAGCTAAATCAGCGATGCGCTCTGAAAAGCTAAGAAAGTCAGCATCCTCGGTAAAGGCGGAAACTGCGCTAACATCGTCCAGCAGGAGATCAAGACTAGAAAACACCTCGGTGGAGAGTCGATCGATATGGGTGGATAGAAGGTGGTCAAACGCCTCACATGTTGAAACGACAACCCTGTCAACAGGAGCAGGCGCCGAAGGGCCTGATAAAGAGGTCGCTGGAACTGAGGCACGAGCCATGGACACCTGAGGAAAACTTGACATGAATATAGGAATAAGAAACTCTAATAGCCTCAAAGGATGAAATGAAGCATACCTGAGGAGGCAGCGCGACCAAATCAGCTGAAGTAGCATGAACAGCGGTGATAGAATGAGCTGCCTGATCCATGGGAACCTAGAGAGGGAACCCTTAGAGCATGTCCTTAAGAAGAAATAAAAGAAAGTAAGGGTGCCGATAAAGAATACCTGAGAAATCACTGAAGGGCCAGCCTGACTAGTGTTGGAAACGTGATCCGCAGCCTGAATAGTATCCGCAGGAGGAACCTGGAGGACACAGCTATCCTTAGAATACCCTGCTTAAACAAAATAAGCAGAAAAGGAGAGGGAACATAACCAAAAAGTACCTGAGAGACCAAATCGTGGTCATACGAGCCAACCGCGTCATCAGTCTTAGAGGAATGAGGATCCGCCTATACCATTAAAAGGAGAGTCATTACAATACTAGAGGTAATGAGAATAATAGAACTAAGGTGGAAAAGCATACCTGGTCGACAGCAGTGGTCGAAGGATCATCAATATCGGTCATCGCGGCAGTATCGTCGCAACCATGAAGGATGGTATAATCAGCACGAGCAAACATCTCCTCCAGGGATGGGGAAGGCTCATCAGAAGGTCTACCAAGGGCAGATAAATACCGAGACCCGGACTTGGACTTCATGGTAACACTGCGAGGGGCAGGAGCACGGGACCGATGCGAAGGAGCTGAATCTCCAAAACGAGCTGTCAGCCGGTCATATGGCGGCAAGATAGAAGTAATATACGGCGTCCACCACGCCATAAAACCAGCCGCAAGCGATCCCGATGGAGTAAAGGGGAGGTAGCTGGAAAGCGTCAGACGAGACGAAAAAGCCACCACATCCCTAATAGCCACGGTGTCAGCCTACCCTCCTTGGTAAAACGAATAGGCCACTTCACTCTGCGATGGAGTCCAGGGTGGCAGCCAAACTGACGGGCAAGCAGGTGAGGGCAATACGGCTCAGCTATGAGAGGATTATAAGCGTCATTCCTCTTCACCCCACTCAAAAGCATGTGGGGCTTCATACTGATATTCCAGGTAGACTCCCCGTGAAGGCCTCGTGGCTGAGCAGGATGACACACCAGTGTAGACAGCAACCGTGAAATGGAGGCATAAACAAACAAGTCATTGTAAGACGGCCGATAATGATAGAACCAGTGGATAACACCTAGACCATCTCGTCCCAGAAGGCCGTCCCGGCTGATCCTCACAGACTGAGTGGCCAATATCCTACCTAACGGATCACCCTCCGAAACCTCCTGCGGACTAGGGCGTAGTACACCAGTGAACAACTGGGGAAAATATAACTGAATCCATAGCTGTAAGAACCATAACGGCCCAGCAGCCGTGGTAGAGGGATCCCGTCCAGTGGCCAGCTTATCAGAAAGTTTAGCCATGCCGCTAAACAAAGTGCCGAGGAAATATGAGCCTATAGCTCGAGTCTCCGTACTCATAAATCCTAAGACAAGGGGGAGTGCAGTACATAGAACAGTACGTGCACTGGAACAAATAACAAATCTGCTGAACCATAATAAAAGAAAGGCTACGTGCTCATCTCGCGTGGTAGGATGAACCCCTGACATCTTGTTATGCACAATATAAGCCGAATATCGCCTGGCCTCTTTGCCCGGAGGGCAAATCGCGGCACCAAGTCTAGAGTCATCGACAACGGACTGTGTCAACTCCGCTCCAACCACGCGAAGCCCCGTGATCATCACCACGTCAAGAAGTGTAGGGCCAATGAATCCACAGGGAAACTGGAAAGCATTGACAGTGGAGTTCCAGAAACCCATAAGATAATAAAGCAAGTGATGGTCTATCACCACAGGCTTAGTGGATAGAAGGATGGCCTCATCAATCCCCCACTCGCGCCACTCGGATGCACGGCCCGCCATCCGACGCACCCATGAAATATACTGGCCTAGATTACTATCACCATCAATCTCAGTCCTGGGGGCTTTAGCCTTTGACCTGGAGGTAGAAGTGCCACACTGCTGAGGCTGAGATTTAATGGTCTTAGTATGAGACACGAAGGCACTGGTAAAGGCGGCCTGGGTGACAGGTAACTTGCAGGATAAAAACTGTCTCGACCCATCCGCGCGCTCAGGCGTACTATGGAACGGCCATAGAAAAAGCTCTGATTCCTGCCGACGATCGAAATCATATGCCTCATCATCAGAATCCGGAATGAGCGGATGCTGCACGCCCTGCAGGAAAGAAAAGCAAGCATGAGTTTGAGGGAGGTGAACATAGGCCACAAAACAAGCAGGGTAAGGAAAGGCAAACCTGAATAGTCCGAGGAGGAGCTAAAGTGACAGCCTGAGTAGTACTGGGGGTGGCGGCCTGAACAACTATCTGAGGCTGAGTGGACCTGGCAATGTCCTGTGCCATATAGAGTTAGCGGGATAAGTCAAGAGGTTAATAAGGTTGAAGTTAACTAAGGTGCCAATCAAGCCATTCCAACCTGAAAAGCCATGCCGCGAGACGACAAGGCAGCAAACCCTGACAAGGGGGTGGCGGCCCGGACAGAGGAAGGGGCGGCCTGCCCTGAAGAGGACGGCGGCTGGTGGCTCTGGGCGGCCTGAGCCGAGGGAGTGGCGGCCTGGATCTGGGCGGCCTGAGCTGATGGGATGGTGGCCTAAACAGTGGCGGCTGGTGTCCCCTGAGTGGCGGCCGATGACGACTCGGGGTGACAATCGGAGGCGGCCTGAGTCACAGGGGTGGCGGCCTGGACAGCGGCAGCCGATGAGGACCCGGGCTGATGAGGGGTGGCCTGAGCCAAGGAAGTGGTGGCCCGTATAGTGTCGTCTACTAGATCCTATATCATGAGTAAACCGTGCAACTCTAGGTTAGCCGCCTAACATCTAAGCATGATCTTCTACGTTCTCTAAGTTCAATGTCATCAGCTTATATCTTCTATGTTCTCTAAGTCCTATGTCAGTAATGTGATAGGCAGTCACAAGCAAGTTAGAATGAGTGATATTGCTATATTCTATGTCATCGCACATAGGAGGCACGAATCTACTATACAGACAGGAATACAGCAAAATCAAAACCGAGGTGACACACATACAGAATTCAATCCCACATTTACCATATACTTTAGAAATACCAAAAACCAAAATCTTAAGTTATCTATCCATGATACTATTTCAACCCATAAGATAAGCCTCCATCAAGACTTTGCATAACAAAACAAGGACAACGGACTAACCTGATCCATTAAGCTGTGGGCGGCCTCGAGTGAAGACTGGCGGGTGGCGGCCAAGGCGTCAAGGGGGCGGCCTTCGTGCGAGTGGCGGCCTCGGGGCAGGCGGCTTCGTTGGTGGCGGCCTGTGCAGGTAGCGGCGGCCTCCCGAGCTAAAAGTGGCGGCCTCGTGTGGAAAAAGATGGCAGCGGCGGCGGCCTCCAAGGCCTAAGGTGGCGGCCTCTCCAAGCCCAGGCGAGCGGCCTCAAAGGATGAAGAGGGCGGCCTCGAAGGATGAAGTGGGCGGCCTCTCGGAAGCGGCAGCGACTTCGGTGGGGCGGCCAAGGGGTGAAGCGGGCAGCCTCTTGAAGCGGGCGGCCTCTTGAAGCGGGCGGCCTCTTGGAGCGGTGGCTGCCTCGAGTGCGGCCTGCTGGGTGAGTGGCGGCCTCAAGGTGAAGGCGGCCTCCGGAACAGCAGCGGCGGCCTCCGGAACAGCAGCGGCGGCCTTCGGGTGCGGCGACGACGGCGGCCTCGGAAAGGAGAGGGTCGACGGCTTGGCTCAATATGGGCGACCTCCCGGCGATGGCTTCCCGCGGCGGCGGCCGGATTTCTTTGGTGGTGGCCGGCGGAGAAGAGAGGAGAGGAGAGAAGAAAATTTGGAAAGTGGGTTGAGGAATTTTGGAAACTTTCCTAAAGTGTGAGGCTTTTATACTAGTAGGGTTTTGACTTAATAGGCCTTAATGGGCTTCAAATCCTAAAACTAAAGCGCGCAAATTTGTCTTGAAATGCTAATCAGACAAAATGCGCGAGGGGGGCATCTGTTAACCCAGCAAAATGTGTTAACGCCCAATGGAATCATTTATCTAAAGTGTCCGGCCTAGTCTGTGACAAAATATATCCGGAGGAGAGGACGCATAGCCCAGCCCAGAAGATATATCCTGGGAAAGGTGGGCGGCCCAGTCCGGAAGAAAAGTTCCAAGACCTGGTATGTGAAGAATCCTCAAGCTTCACACGTGAATCATCAAATAGAGAAACATATCGAGATGAGATGCCAATAAATCATGGTGAGGTGCCAATAAGGAAGTAAATCATGGTATAGCATCAGATAAGGAAAGAGATCCAGAGACGGATCGGAGGAGCGTCAACAGAATTGAAGGAGGCTTGAGGACTCACACCATTATAAATATACAAAGCAGCCTCATATGCAAGGACATCTCCAATTCTTCTCAAGAAGCCGTTTTTATTTTTCTTTACTTTCTTTACTGTTTTCCCGCACTTTACTGCTTTCAGTATTTTTCAATTCCTTTACTGTGTTCCCTTTCAATTCCTGTAATCTGTCCTCCATTTTCCTTGTAATCTGTTCTCCGAGTTCATCAATAAAAGAGAAATCTGTTATTCCGAATTTTATCGTTAACACCTGCATAACACTCAACTCCAGTGCACTAATTCGAGAAAGGCAATGAGTATAAATGACAAGGCCATAGGCTTGAGGTAACAATAAGGATTGGCCGATAAGGGGATTTAGGGGCCTGCTATGTGATCTCTCCGAGCCGCAAATCAAGTTTCAACGAATAGAAACTCTACTAATATCAATCAAACAACAACAGGGATCGAGAATCATGAGCACTTCTAACTTTCCATAACCCTGCACATACCTTTACCAAAAAACAATCCCAACCAAAATATGATTAAAGCTCCTCCACTTCATTCTATATCCCAAAATATGATTCTTTTGGGATATAGACAGTATTGTAGTTGTCATGCTGATTCTTTTGGGATATGGACAGTATTGTAGTTGTATGACTTAAAATAAATAAAAACTAATTAATTTTTTGGTATTTAAATTTTTTTATTATACGGTTATGTTATATAAATAAATTGAAAATTATAATTATTTATAAATTATAATTTATAATTATAATTATATGATAAGGAGCTTCATCTTTATTATAAAAATAGGCCACAAAAAATAATTGGACGATCAATAAAATTCAAATTTGGGAATTTAGTGAAAATAAGAAAAAAAATTGGAAATCATTTATGGACTTGAATTTAAATGTCCATGCCTTCCAACCCTAGGGTTGGGGTTTGATTCCCCACCTAGTCGTCTATCCATCCCCTTTATCCCTGGAAAATATATATAATAAGTCATTTTTCTTTTCAAAAAATCCAAAATAGTTATTTTTCTATTTTTCGCCCCTATTGGTCCTCTACGTTTACAAATAATATCCAAAGTAATCCTTTTTTACTAATTATATATTTTTAAACAATTAATTCCTTAATTATGCCCAAATAAAATGCTTAAAGTTTAACTACACATATGAAATGCCAAATTAAAAATATTAATGATATAATATAATAAAATTGAAATAAAATATTAATTAAAAAGAAATATTAATAAAAAACTTTAGTTAGAACAATATTAAATGAATAATTAAATTTAACAAATAAAATGTGGCATTTGATCCCACCACACATTTCTCAGGTCTTTAACGGCCCCTCAAAAAAGTTTAAAAAATAAAAATTTGGTGGGCCCCACAGTAGGTCCGCCCATGTCCCACACACCACACTGCACATTGCTGGTACAACTTCTGAATCCGCCCTAACAAAATACTACTCGTAGTATGCATTTCAGTTAAGTTATTTACTACTCCCTCCGGCCTGGTATACTTGTCCTAGTTGATTTTTTTGCACTATTCATTGTATAACTTTGACTTAATGTTATTGCAAATATATATTTGAAAAAAATAGTCGAGTTAGGTCTTATTAGAATCGTAAAATCATATAGTTTTAGAATATATACTTTATATAATTTTTTGTTGTACATATTTTGAGATATAAACGATTAAAAATGTGCATTGGATTATGTGCAGAAATGAAACAAGACAGGTTAAGTGGGACGGAGGAAGTACTAAATTGTGCATTGAATTGTGTGCAGAAATGAAACAAGACAGGTTAAATGGAACGGATGGAGTACTAAAATTCAACGATTTTACATGAAGGTAACTATAGATATTTTCCATGGGCGACTCATTTTTCCTTTTTTGTGTTTTTCATGTTTTCTCGGTTGTATATTCTATTAGTTATAATTTGTCTTATGCTTTTATGTTTTACTTATAGATTTAGAGGGTGTTTGGATATGCGTTTTAAAAAGTGCTGCAGCGTTTAGAAAATGGATAATTAGATAACTGCTGTAACAAACGTGTTGTAGAAAATTAAGTGTTTGGATGAGTTTATGCTATTTCAAATCGCAATAATCGGATAATCATTAAAAAGTGTTTAGATTTGCGTATTTCATTACCTCAAAAGGCAACAATATAGTAAAATCGATTTTTGGCTAAATGCAATTTTCTTGCAGCACCAAAATATAGCTGCAAGAATATAGCATTTTCATTCCCTCGAAACGCAGTAGAAGTTAGTATACAAACATGATTAACTGATTATTTGCGTTTTGCAAACGCAATAATCAGATAATATGTCTCAAAACGCACAAACAAACACCCTCTTTAAGAACTCAGTTTTATTTTGTACAAATAAATTAATCTATTTAAATCATATGATTTTGTGGCCTTCCTCGTACCACCCTTTGCCATGCATGCATGTAGAAGCTTTACGTGCAACGTGCGACATGTGCTTATCACAACACTCATTTTTTCGCACCACTGGAGAGTTCATCACACTAACACTCAGTGGCACCATGGCCACTCGTCGTCGCACAATGGACTTTTGTATTTGGGAGAAGTTATGGTGCAACTATGGGATTTGACATGATGTACTGCGGCTTTTTCCAACCGTTGATTAGCTTTTTAAATCGAGATGAACTTGAAGGGTAAAAAGGTAATTATATAATATTACTCCAAAATATATTTTAATACATTTCAGCGACAAGGTATGTAATTTTCAGCGATTTTGTTGATGAATATATTATTTTCAGCGACATGCATATTGTTTTCATTGCATCTTCCGTGTATTTTCAGCGATGGAGTATAGTATATTTCAGCGACGTACTATAGTATATTTCAGCGACAAACTATAGTATTTTTCAGCGACTTGATATTGTGCATTTCAGCGACTTCGTAAAAGTTGAAACCCTAATTCTTTGGTTTAATGTATTTCAGCGACGCACTATAGTATATTTCAGCGACACATTATAGTATATTTCAGCGACAAGCTGTGTGCATTTTAGAGACATAAATAGTGTTCTTCAGCGATGAAATGTGTATTTTTCAGCGACTTGACATTAAAAAAAATTGGACAATTTTACCTTTTTACATTTTGGACCGTTGGATCTTAAATGAATGGTTGGGATTGGTGCCTTGATGTGTTGCGGTTTTTGGAGATTGCACCGTAACCAATCCCTTTTTATTTATTGGCTGAAACTTGTTGAAACATACATATGTGCTGTTTAATTTCCCAGTATAGTTTTCCAATCTCTGTATCCAGATTTTAGCCTCTTATTACCCAATTTTATAAAGCTAAGTTCCTAATATTGTAATTAATTAAATAAAGCCATTAAAAAGTTTTAATGCACGAATCAAAGAGAGAGTGAATTAATTAATATGCTAGATGATGAATGGAGATCCCTAGATCTTTCAATTGTTGACAAACTTGCAATTGCATATAAAAATCTAATTACAATTAATTAATATGCATACTTAGAATTATCACAATTTAGAAACCTCTTGGTTTTAATGACATGCAACTCATCCAGCTAGTGATTATCCTAAATTTGGTTCTAACAATTTTGGCCCTTTTTCAAGTTACAATTATTAGAATTAATTTTATCAATTATTTTTGTAAAACTATATTACAACCACTTGAACAATATAAAGTCTTAGTTCAGATATCCTGTCGGTCTCTCCTTCCAGATCGTTCGCCTGGAGCGCGGTGGTTTTCCTCCGTGCGCTGGGTTGCGCGGTCGATGCGCTGTGCGATGCTTTTCCAGTCTTCTATTTTCCGAGTTTTGGAGCTCCAATTGACTTCTTTTTTGTCCTTTTTTCCTTTGGCTTGCTGAAAACACCTAAAATCATGCAATCTCACCAAAGATACATTAAAATGCATTGAATCATGAATGAGATCACAATTAATCATTTTTACTCAAAATCATTGTTTTTAGCAAATAATTCCACAATTTCCACCAATTAAGCCTATAACTTATTAATTAATCACAAGTAAATACCGCACTCTGTGCAAGATATCAAGGACTTTCCCATAATTAAATTGTAATCACTTTTCAGCCATTCGACATTGATATTGAAATCATTCAATCTTTCAAAAATCAGCCAAAAGCCATCTCTCATTACCTTGTGAATTCATTTGATAAGATTCACCTATTGGGATATCGAACCATATCTCAATGGATTCAACCTAGTTAATGTTTTGAAGAGGGGTGTGTCCGATCATGGGTTCTTTTAATCCTAAATTCACTCGCTAATCCAGTATGTTTCTATAACGACCCCGAATTTTGTGTATCCCAAATAAACGAATTCAAATTGTTTTGAACTACGTAATGACTTGATCCCTTCACAGGGTACGTAGGCAACTTGGAAATTTCAATTCTGGGTCAGTCAAACGATATAATAAAATAATACAAACAATATCATACAATAACATATGATAACACAATAATGCAATGACGCCATATAGAGATGAACGAAACGAACGATAGAGCCTTAGTTCTAAGCTCGCGAAAAGCTAACACGCAACTTCGAGGACGAAGTTGATTCTTAAGGAAGGTAGACTGTAACACCCGAGATTTTTATCGGCGTCCAAAGGAATAAAATTAGTTTCTTAATCCAATCAAGGTCGAAATATCTCCGAGAAGAAGAAAATAATTTATCACAATAAAATTATTACTCGGAAATGAAACGCCGATAGATTCAAAATTCAAAATGGAATAAAAGAGGGAAAAGAAGCCCGAAGATATTCCATGGATTAATCCCGAAGGAATTGGAATTAAATTCAAGAAAGAAAAGAACTTTAATTCCAAGAACCCGCGAAGTCGGAAACGATTTAAATAAATAAATTATTACACGGGAGCCAAAAGACGACGAATTAGAAGCCGACGAATCCAAACGCGACGGACTCGAGATTTCGAATACGGGATTAATTCGAGACGAGATAAATTCAAGATAAGAATTTATAATCCGAGAATGACCCGAAAAATCGAGCCCGAAAACGTAGGAACACAGAAGTCCGAAAGAGATGAGAAAAAGCCCGACGGGATCGCACGGCCCAGTCCGGACGCACGACCCAGACCAGGCCACGCGCCCTCCGCGCGCCCTTTGGCCTAACCCCGCGCCAACCCCGCGCCACTACAGGGGCAGCTGGCAACTTGCGCGATTTCGGGGATTTCTTGCCAAAATTTGCAACCCCGACTATGGAAACCCGATCTCAGACGAAGGGAAGACATTTAGGACGAGGTTGGATGAACCCTAGCCTCATTCCTCAGTCTTACAAACCCTCCTCCATCCAAAACTCTCCCAAAAAAAACCGAAAACACAAGTTCTTCACTTTCCGACGACTTTCCGATCACTTTCCAGCGACGAAAATCGACGAAGGAGGCGTGGAGAACAAAATCTTTAGTGTTCCAGATTTTGGTAAGTCATCCATAGGTTTTCGTTTAAGTTTTCGAGTCCGAAAATCCGATCTAACCCTAGATTTTTATTTTCGATTTCGTTTCGAGGCCAACGGAGAGGAGACGGAGTAATTGGGACGTGTTCATAGAAAGCGTGGGCGCCCCGATCGATCCAGAGACGTCCTAGACATCATCCCCACTGTAAGTTAATGCTTACTTGGTTTTGGTTGATTTAAAATGCAACCAAACATAGGGATTTAATAACTCTAAAATCTGTCAACACGAAAAACCCACGGCGCAGTGATTTGGTGTGAATTTTTCGATCCCTTAAAATTGCTCAAACGGGAAAACATAAAACATGAAAACATTTCTAAGACATAGATCTAGTTCGTGTAAAATGTTCATAATTTTTCATTGCGTTTTGATATCCGAAAACGGCCGAGAACCAACCTGCCTTGAGAGTTGATCTTGAAAACGGTGACAGATTTGAAATTGGACCAAAACCCCTTTTTTGGTAGTCCAAACCGAAAAACTCAAAACTAGACTTTTGATCCTAACACATTAAAATATGTTGTGTAAAAATTTCAGAAATTTTCATCAAAGTTTACTACCCCAAATCGATCCGAACATAAACTGTGATTTAAAACCTTTACAAAAATCTGACAGTGTACATGTCCGAAATTGATGAGCATGTTTCTATATTTTCTAATCCGAATTGATCTTAGCCATCTAAATGAAAGTTGTAGAAAATCATGTCTGGTATGTGCATATAAAATTTCAGAAATTTTGGAGTCCATTTGTTACGTCAAAAGGTAGATTTCCTGAACTGTGTCCAAACTGAATCCGGACAGAACACTGCCTGTGTAATGAACTCAATCTTTGACATGTTTCCTCAAACTTTTTTCGAAATTGTTAAAACACGAAAATTCTTCGTTAGGGTGTTTTTGGTATACTGTAAAAATTTCAGATTTTTTGGACTTGAAATGAATTTTTAAATCAAAAAGGCGTAAACTGTGGCGCCAAACGACTTTTAAATTGTGAGATTTTGAAATTTCGAAACAAACGATCGAAACTGTGATATACGATAAATCTATACCTTTGAAAATCCCGTTACACTAAGTTGAAACGATAATCGGTTACATATGTAGGGGGTGAGTGCTCGATGGAGTGCCCCCTAGCTTTTCGCCTCGAGCCAAAACGGCCGAGTGTGAATGTAATGAGACATTGTGCCAAAACGGCCAATGAAAACTAGCCTACACTCTCGTGTGTACCCGTATGGGTTACACGAGGCTCCGCAGTGTTACTGGATATGGCGGATACGGCTTCAGCCGCCGGATGACCGGCTACACAAGAAACTTACTAAACTGGCTGCGGCCGCTGGATTGCCGGCTAAACCAAAAATTTACAAAACTGGCTGCGGCCGCCGAATTCTCGGCTAAACTAAATGTTGTTAAGATGGCGGCGCAACGGGAGGAAATTAAAAGACTTAAATCTTTTTACGTATTTATTTAGTTAAATTATGCCTTTAAATTATGTCTTGCGATTATTTTATCATGTGTGTTAAATTATGATCTTGTGGAAATCCTTGTCTTTTAAATTATGTAATTAAATTATTATTAGATGAATAAAATTTAAATCATGTCTTGTATGCACATGTTTTTCTTAAATTTAATTAAAGGCTTTGAAACTCCTTGATCATATTAGGTGTTAACTTACTCAGCACGTTTTTGCTGACCAAACCACATTTTCCCTTTTTCTTTCAGAGTTGAGGATTATGCATCATCATATGCATACATGGGAATTTTGGGAAGATACATTACTTTAGAACTTGCATGGACGGGCCTGTTTAACCCGTGTTTTGGCCATGTTGGCCGAGTATTTAAATTTCCACTGCATTACAATTACATGTATGTAAATATTACATTCCGCTGCAACTTTGATACTATGATTTTTAAGTTATATTGCAATGGGCTGTTTGAATGTTTTAAATTCTGAAAAACCATAGCCTTGCATCTTTTTAGCAAGCTCGGAGAAACCGTGTCTTGCTAGGGAGGTGTGGCGCTGACTTCCCGGCCTGGGTTATCAAATCCTGGGTGTTACAAAGTGGTATCAGAGCCCGAACTATTTTTAAAACTAGTATTATTATTTTTAAACTATTATTTTAAAAAAAACAAAAAAAACTAGTATTATTTTTAAAACCATTATATTTTTAAGGCTATTATTTTTTAAAGCCTAAATTTTTAAAAGCCCAATTTTTGAAAGCCAAACATTTTATTTAATTATTTTTAACCCAAATTTTTAGCCCAATACTTATATTTTTATTAGAGCCCAAAATCTATTATTGGCCCAATATAGCGGTCCAAGACTTTTAACTATTATTTTTAAGTTTTTAAAGCATTATTTTCATGGAATGAGTTTTATTTTAAAATCCATGGAAAATATGTATACAAATTATTTTGACAAGTCCAAATCATATTACATGATTTTTTTTTTTTTTTTGGGGGGGGGGGTTCACGTGCATACACATATGAATATTTGCACTAAGTTTTTATGTGAACTATCTGCGTCAAATAACATTCCTAATTTTAAATCTCAGATCGACATCTACTTAGAAGCGCTAACTTGAGACTAATTTTGCCTTAGTCCTAGATCTTGATCACTTAGAAACTCATCTTCGCGTGCTTAATAACAGAAAATGGCACCTAGGAGAAAGCCGAGGAAGGTAAGCCCAAACGGCACGGACAATAAGGTTCATCCAAACGTAGGAGATCGAGCGCCTCCTATACCCAACAACATGGAAGAACGTCTAAGGACTATGGAGGAAGTCCTTGTAGCATTAGGAAATGCCGAGGTGCATAGGGCACAAACAGTACCTCCGCCAGTAGCCCGAGTCAACTACTTGGCATTAGTGAACCCCTACAACCCACCCCATTATGACGGCCAAGAGGATCCGGCCAAGTTGGAGGGTTGGGTCCGTACCTTTGACAAGCTCTTGAACGCTATCAAATGCCCTAATGAGGAAAAGATACATGTAGCAACTTACTACTTAGGAGGTGAAGCCGATGAGTGGTGGCAAAACCTCCAGAGGAAATTAGTGGAAGATGAGAAAGCCTACACTTGGGAAGAGTTTAAGGAAGTTCTGAGGGAGAGGTTCTACCCGTTAAGCACAAAAGCGGCGAAGTACGAGGAATTCATTAACCTAAGGCAAGGCGCACAGACAGTGCAAGAGTACTACACCAAATTCAAGGAGCTAGTACGATTTGCTACAAGGCTAGTACCAACTGACTCCGACAAGGCTCAGAAATTTGAGATGGGGTTAAACCTGGCTATTAGGGAAGTGATCACAGGTGTGCACTACTCTGACCCACAAGCTGTTTATGATCGTGCGGTAGCAGCTGCACGAGTTCAGGGACTGAAGCGGAAGGCGATAGGTGAGACTAGCCAAGGTCCCCAGGGACAAGACAAGAGAGGTAAGGATCGCGAAGCTGATAATGACTCGGGTAAGAATAACTGTCACACCGCGGATTTTCGTGTACTTTGTAAACAAGCAAATGAATTCAAATTGTTTTGAACTACGTTATGGCTTTATCCATTCACAGGGTACGTAGGCAGCTTAGAAGTTTTAATTCTAAGTTCAGTCACAAAATAATAAAATAAACAAAAGGATTCGTTCTTAACACAAGAAAAGCCGAAACACAACTTCGAGGGCGAAGTTAATTATTAAGGAGGGTAGACTGTAATACCCGTGAAATCAGTAAGGCAGCTTCGAGGACGAAGTTGATTCTTAAGGAGAGTAGACTCTAATACCCGTAAAATCAGTCACCCATAAATAAATAAATAAATAAACACATAAATAAATAAATAAATAAATAAAATAAAAATAAAAAGAGAAATGGAATCTAATTCTAAAGATTAAAAAGGAATTTAAATACCACGATCCCGTGAAGTCGAAAATTGTCATACCCTATATTATTCTAGATATATTTTAAATTAATTTATTTATAAATATTAAAACTATTTCAGTACTTGTGTAATTATTAGATGCATAGTAATTAATTAACACTTTATTTTTGTAAATATATATACATGATGATGATGATGATGATGATGATAATAATAATAATAATAATAATAATAATAATAATAATAATAATAATAATAATAATAATAATAATAAGAAGAAAAAAATATATAGATATATGCATGATAGTTATAACAATATTTAGTCTATTTTTAGTATATTGTTGCACACAATAAATAGGAAAAGATTTGACATAAATCTTACTACTAGATCCTAAATCTCTAAAAGTCGTTCTTTTACTTTCTTTATAAAAAAAAATTAAATCTTCTTCATCTTCCTATTTTGCTATTCAAATCAATTCTATGTACAATATATAAAATAAGATAAAACAAAATAAAATAAATAACTATATCAACAATATAGAGATATTTGCTTAGTAGTTAAAACAAAATCTAGTGTATCTTTAGTATATAAAAGTTAGAATACATAGTATATTATTGTATCTTTCAAATAGCAAATATTGGTGATAAACCTTAAATCCTAACAACCCCTAAGTGCCGCCCCTTTAACCCCCTTTTAAGCTAAATCTTTCTCATCTTCCTATTTGGTTACTCCAACAATTTCTACATACAAAAAAAATTAAAAAAAAAAGAGAACGAAGAGGAAAAAAAAAAACAAACCTAATTCGTGGGTGTTGAGGACGATCTCGACGGAGAAGAAGGCACCTCGGGCGGATTTTGACACACCAAAGCGTAGATCGGGTGGTAAGGAAGAAGAGACGACGGAATTTGGACGCGTGCGAGGATCTAGGAGTCAAACGGTGAACGTGGAAGCCATGCCTACGAATCGACGAGCCGGATAATCCAGTTCTTGTAAGTTAATCTTACTATGGTTTTGGGCGATTTAAAATACACCTAACGGAACGATCTAATCAAGAAACCTAAAAATCTGTCAACCCGAAGGAAACCACGGCGCAGCAGACTTGCGTGATTTTTCCGAACCCTTAAAACTGTTCAAACAAGAAAACTTAAAACAAAAAAAACGTTTCTAAGACATAGATCTATCTCCTGTAAAAATTTCATAATTTTTCATCGTGTTTTGATATCCAAAAACGACCGCAAACGTACCTGCCTTTGACTTAGATCTTGAAACGGTGATAGATTCTTTATCCGAACTTTAGGTTGATTTTTACCTTAGATCTAGACCGATTTAGGATTGATGTTGAACATAAGAATTTTAGATCTATACATTAAGAATACCTCTGTAAATTTTTGGAATTTTTCGTTGAGTTTTGATATCGGAAATCGACTCCAAACCAAACTGTTCTAAATTTAGATCTTGAAATCTTGACAGATTCTTGGCCCGAACTTCTTGGCATTTTTGACCATAGATATAGGATGAATTAGATCTTTTGTTGAACATAAAACTTGTAGATTTATGTCTTAAGCATCTCCCTATAAAATTTCATCAAATTTGGAGTTAGTTTGCTATGGTAGATCTCGAAATTTAGGAACTGTTGTCGTAAAGATTCGGACAGATTTGTAACCTGCTAGAAATCGATGTTTTTCACTTAATTCCGTATTCGGATCGAAAAACTTAAAACATGAAACTTGTTCATCTCTGTGTTTTCGAGTCACCGGTCAAAATTCAGAATTTTTGGAATTAAACTCAATTTTTAATGAATTTTGAAGTGAACTGTGGTTGACCGAGTCAAATCTTGAAATCTTGTTGAAACTTGTGAAATTTGCGAAACTTGTTTTGACCTTGCGGGTTCGATTCCCCAAGGGCGTCTGTGTCCCTGCGGGTTCGATTCCCCAGGATGTCTGTGTCAAGCCTTGCGGGTTCGATTCCCCAGGGTGTATGTTTTCCTGCGGGTTCGATTCCCCAGGATGTCCGTGTCAAACCTTGCGGGTTCGATTCCCCAGGGTGTGTTTGAGTTCTTGCGGGTTCGATTCCCCAAGGGCGATTGTCTGTCTTCTTGCGGGTTCAATTCCCCAGGACGTGTGTTGATTCCTACGGGTTCGATTCCCTAGGATGCGTTTAAATTCTTGCGGGTTCGATTCCCCAAGAACAAATTATACTAGATCATATTGAATAAAGGAGGAAGAATGAAATCCTGGAATACTTTAATATTTTCCTTATTTAAATTATGCCTTTAAATTATGCCTTGCGATTATTTTATCATGCTGTTGAATTGTGATCTTATGGAAATCCTTGTCTTTTAAATTATGCAAATAAATTGTTATTAGATAAATGAATTAAAGTATGGATGTTATGCACATGTTTTCTTTAAATTTAATTAAAGGCTTTGAAACCTCATAATCATGTCTGTGTTAACTTACCCAGCAAATCTTTGCTGACCAAACCATATTTTTCCCCTGTTTCTTTCAGAGCTGAAGAACATGCATCATCATATGCATTCATGGGAATGTTGGGGAACACTTTATTCTTAAATTCTGTTTTAGACTAGATCTTGCATGAACGGGTCTGTTTAACCCGTGATTAGGCCATGTTGGCCCTATTTTTATATTCCACTGCATTATATATGTAAATATTATTTTCCGCTGTGATGTATTATTTTTAAATTATATATGAATGGGCTATTTGAATGTTTTAAATTCTGAAAAACCATAGCCTTGCATCTCTTTAGCAAGCTCGGAGAAACCGTGTCTTGCTAGGGAGGTGTGGCGGTGACACCCCGACCTGGGTGACCAAAAACCGGGGTGTTACAATAACCTTCGCGAAGGCCCAAATGGACCAGCCCAAGGCAACGATGGAGGCAACAATAGAAGGATTTTCACCCGTAAAGGCTACGTTCCCCGATGCCCAAGCTGTAACCAACCTCATCTGGTGAGGGGATGCCCTCAACCCGACACATGCTTCCGATGTGGTCGACGTGGACATCGGATGAAAGAGTGTCGAACCCAGATTAAGAATATAACCAAAAGAGATGATCTGGTCGTTGGACCTAACTAGCCACGAATAACCAAGGGGGACTCACGGGACGTTAAATGTGGTAAATAAAGCGGACATACCTGTGCTAGGCGACGATACTCGAACCTTCTTGGGAATAATGGGTAGGCAGTTATGGGGATATAACTGTAATTTTAAGGGGGAGAGAATGTAACAACCCCAAATTTTGTGTATCCCAAATAAACGAATTCAAATTGTTTTGAACTACGTAATGACTTGATCCATTCACAGGGTACGTAGGCAACTTGGAAATTTCAATTCTGGGTTCAGTCAAACGATATAATAAAATAATACAAACAATATCATATAATAACATATGATAACACAATAATGCAATGACGCCATATAGAGATGAACGAAATGAACGATAGAGCCTTAGTTCTAAGCTCGCGAAAAGCTAACACGCAACTTCGATGACGAAGTTGATTCTTAAGGAAGGTAGACTGTAACACCCAAGATTTTTATCAGCGTCCAAAGGAATAAAATTAGTTTCTTAGTCCAATCAAGGTCGAAATATCTCCGAGAAGAAGAAAATAATTTATCACAATAAATTATTACTCGGAAATGAAACGCCGATAGATTCAAAATTTAAAATGGAATAAAAGAGGGAAAGAAAGCCCGAAGATATTCCATGGATTAATCCCGAAGTAATTGGAATTAAATTCAAGAAAGAAAAGAACTTTAATTCCAAGAACCCGCGAAGTCGGAAACGATTTAAATAAATAAATTATTACACGGGAGCCAAAAGACGACGAATTAGAAGCCGACGAATCCAAATGCGACGGACTCAAGATTTTGAATACGGGATTAATTCGAGACGAGATAAATTCAAGATAAGAATTTATAATCCGAGAATGACCCGAAAAATCGAGCCCGAAAACGTAGGAACACAGAAGTCCGAAAGAGAGGAGAAAAAGCCCGACGGGATCGCACAGCCCAGTTCGGACGCACGGCCCAGACCAGGCCACGCGCCCTCCGCGCGCCCTTTGGCCTAACCCCGCGCCACTACAGGGGCAGCTGACAACTTGCGCGATTTCGGGGATTTCTTGCCAAAATTTGCGACCCCGACTATGGAAACCCGATCTCAGACGAAGGGAAGACATTTAGGACGAGGTTGGATGAACCCTAGCCTCATTCCTCAGTCTTACAAACCCTCCTCCATCCAAAACTCTCCCAAAAAAAACCGAAAACACAAGTTCTTCACTTTCCGACGACTTTCCGATCACTTTCCAGCGATGAAAATCGACGAAGGAGGCGTGGAGAACAAAATCTTTAGTGTTCCAGATTGTGGTAAGTCATCCATAGGTTTTCATTTAAGTTTTCGAGTCCGAAAATCCGATCTAACCCTAGATTTTTATTTTCGATTTCGTTTCGGGGCCAACGGAGAGGAGACGGAGTAATTGGGACGTGTTCATAGAAAGCGTGGGCGCCCCGATCGATCCAGAGAAGTCCTAGACATCATCCCCACTGTAAGTTAATGCTTACTTGGTTTTGGGTGATTTAAAATGCAACCAAACATAGGGATTTAATAACTCTAAAATCTGTCAACACGAAAAACCCACGGCGTAGTGATTTGGTGTGAATTTTCGATCCCTTAAAATTGCTCAAACGCAAAAACTTAAAACATGAAAATGTTCCTAAGACATAGATCTAATTCGTGTAAAATGTTCATAATTTTTCATTGCGTTTTGATATCCGAAAACGGCCGAGAACCAACCTGCCTTGAGAGTTGATCTTGAAAACGGTGACAGATTTGAAATCGGACCAAAACCCCTTTTTCGGGAGTCCAAACTGAAAAACTCAAAACTAGAGTTTTGATTCTAACACATTAAACTATGTTGTGTAAAAATTTCAGAAATTTTTATCAAAGTTTACTACCCCAAATTGATCCGAACATAAACTATGATTTAAAACCTTTTCAAAAATCTGACAGTGTACATGTCCGAAATTGATGAGCATGTTTCTATATTTTCTAGTCCGAATTGATCTTAGCCATATAAATGAAAGTTGTAGATAATCATGTCTGGTATGTGCATATAAAATTTCAGAAATTTTGGAGTCCATTTGATATGTCAAAAGGTAGATTTCCTGAACTGTGTCCAAACTGAATCCGGACAGAACACTGCCTGTGTAATGAACTCAATCTTTGATATGTTTCCTCAACTTATTTCGAAATCGTTAAAACACGAAAGTTCTTCGTTAGGGTGTTTTTGGTATACTGTAAAAATTTCAGATTTTTTGGACTTGAAATGAATTTTTAAATCAAAAAGGCGTAAACTGTGGCGCCAAACGACTTTTAAATTGTGAGATTTTGAAATTTCGAAACAAACGATCGAAACCGTGATATACGATAAATCTATACCTTTGAATAATCTCGTTACACTAATTTGAAACGATAATCGGTTACATATGTAAGGGATGAGTGCTCGATGGAGTACCCCTCTAGCGTTTCGCTTCGTGCCTAGATGGACGAGGGTGACCTATGTAGGGGGTGAGTGCTCGATGGAGTGCCCCTCTAGCTTTTCGATTCGTGCCTAGATGGACGAGGGTGACCTATGTAGGGGGTGAGTGCTCGATGGAGTGCCCCCTAGCTTTTCGCCTCGAGCCAAAACAGCCGAGGGTGAATGTAATGAGACATTGTGCCAAAACGGCCAATGAAAACTAGCCTACACTCTCGTGTGTACCCGTATGGGTTACACGAGGCTCCGCAGTGTTACTGGGTATGGCGGATACGGCTTCGGCCGCCGGATGACCGGCTACACAAGAAACTTACTAAATTGGCTGCGGCCGCTGGATCGCCGGCTAAACCAAAAATTTACAAAACTGGCTGCGGCTGCCGAATTCTCGGCTAAACTAAATGTTGTTAAGATGGCGGCGCAACGGGAGGAAATTAAAAGACTTAAATCTTTTTACGTATTTATTTAGTTAAATTATGCCTTGCGATTATTTTATCACGTGTGTTAAATTATGATCTTGTGGAAATCCTTGTCTTTTAAATTATGTAATTAAATTATTATTAGATGAATAAAATTTAAATAATGTCTTGTATGCACATGTTTTCCTTAAATTTAATTAAAGGCTTTGAAACTCCTTGATCATATTAGGTGTTAACTTACTCAGCACATTTTTGCTGACCAAACCACATTTTCCCTTTTTCTTTCAGAGTTGAGGATTATGCATCATCATATGCATACATGGGAATTTTGGGAAGATACATTACTTTAGAACTTGCATGGACGGGCTTGTTTAACCCGTGTTTTGGCCATGTTGGCCGAGTATTTAAATTTCCGCTGCATTACAATTATATGTATGTAAATATTACATTCCGCTGCAACTTTGATACTATGATTTTTAAGTTATATTGCAATGGGCTGTTTGAATGTTTTAAATTCTGAAAAACCATAGCCTTGCATCTCTTTAGCAAGCTCGGAGAAACCGTGTCTTGCTAGGGAGGTGTGGCGGTGACATCCCGGCCTGGGTTATCAAATCCGGGGTGTTACAGTTTCATCTTTCTTTAAAATTTCGTTAGTTTTTTCCATTTTTCAATCGATGTTGGGATAAAGATCCACGGTATACACTACATTTGAATTTCTAAACAGGAATCACACCCGTTGAATTGACGAGTTTGTCCCAGGGATTGGATATAAATCAATTCTCATTTTACTAAAGTGGTCCATCTGTTCCATTACACTACAAGAAAAATTAATATTATCGACCCCAAAATGGGGTCGGTAATAAAGTTTTACGGATTGTCTTAGCCACTACCGACCCCAACAGTGGGTCGGTAATTTGATGGTAGGTAATCTGGCGCCGACCAAGGGAGCCCGGGGTCGGCAAGCTTACCGACCCCATGTGGGTCGGTAAACTTCCCGACCACGTTACCGACCCAAGGTGGGGTCGGTAACCGAGGTTCGGGGACCTCTTGGTCCAGACATTACCGATCCCAATGGGGTCGGGAAGTTTACCAACCCACATGGAGTCGGAATGGGGTCGGTAAAAATTGAAATTATGACCTGGAAATTGCTATTTTGACAGCCACCCCCCTGCCACAATAACAAGAATCAAAGCTGAAACTATATCCAACATTACAACACCAAAAACTTCAACAATGCCAAATCTTCCAACACAATATATACAAACACACTTATGATTCGAAAAGTATAAAAACAATAACTTCAACTCTTACAAAGTTATAACATCCAATTCTCCCAAGTCTAGACTACAACATCACAAAGTAACAAAACAACTTGACATCGGCAAACTTTATCATCCCAACATCACTAAACAAGTCCTAATTAATTAAACCCAATAGTTAAAAGATGTCCCAAAACAAAGGACAAAAGGATGAAACTAACCACAACGTCCACGTGACTCAATGAACCTCAATGTCACCTCCACCCAAGCCGCCTCGAAAGTCATCATCCCCATCCCCGTGGCCTAGGGATCGAGGCCTCTGAACTCCAAGCAGTCTCTCTATCTGCTCGGCCATGGTCATATGGGTCTGTGACAGTCTCTCCAGTGTCGCCGTATATGCATCGAACTGCTCTTGTGTCACATATCCAGAACCAGATGGGGCTGCAGTGGAACCAAAATCTGCTGCCGGCCTAACCGCCTTGGCCATTGATCCTATGCGATATATGTTTTTTCGTCGGTCGTGTCCACCAGCGACGTTGAGGAAGACGTTGTCTGGATCGAAGTTAGGCCCAATCGTGCTCAACCGCTCGGCCACAGGATTGAATTTCTCCGGTAGTTCAAATGGGAAAAAAAAAACGTAAAGTAACAATTTATAGTCAATTCGTATGAGGTAAGGCAAGCATTTAATAGTTAAAAGATAGATATATGTAGCTGCTGTGACTTGGGTCCGATCCAATTGTCCTTTTGATGTCCTCGCGTATGAGTGTGCTCATGAAGCTTGTGCAAGTGGACAGGCCTATTTTGATCGGCCCACTGTAAAATTTCGAGGCATAGAAGTGATGACCATGTGAATCTAAAAACCATTTGTGTACTTTTAGTAAATAGGCAGATCATACCAATTTCTCGGCAGTGGCAATGTGCGTCTTAGAGCCCGCTGTGTGTGTGGAGAGGGCCGGTGCATCCTCATGTCCCCGGTGCCTATTCAACTTTCCTTGTTTTGATTTCTCTTTAAAGGCCTGGGAATCCCAAATCCGCCTCCAGTTCTCCGCCACCAGCTGATCCGCAGGCATCGCCCTCTTCTTCTTTCTCATGTCCAATGTGTAATCCTTGTACCTAGAATTTCCAAACGCATTAGTGAACATATTCGTATAACATATTCAAACATTTTTATTTAAAAGAGTAATGTACCGGGCGATGTTCTTCTTCTCTCACTCCTTCCGTACAGCTAGAGCGTGCTCAGGTGCCCACCGAGCAATTTTCTGTAGGTTAAGATTGATCAATTATGTACAAATCCAAAGAATGACATAACAATTATCTAAATGTTATTCCATACCTGAAACTCTCCCCAGTAGAAGTTTTTGGTCTGTTGGGAGACCTTTCCCCAGCTTATCCCCTCCATATCAGCATGCATGGGAAATATATCTGTGATTTTCCTCACGAGTGCGTTTGGGAATTCAATGCTGAACAGAAATAACGAGTGTTCAACGCCAATTAATAAAATGACAAATAAGCATGTACTGTATAGTTAAAAGTGTTATGAACTTAAAAATTTATTCACTTACACCCCATCTCCTACTCTAGGCTCAACCAGCACCCGATCGGGACCTATCTGAGCCGCGGGGAAGAGCCCCATGTGTAGATCCAACCGATCCTAACAATCAAAACATCATGTTCTATTAGTAAGCATCTAAAGGAACAACACTTAATATACATTGGACCTGGAGTGTGAGGCGGTGGTGTCTCAGGCACGGCAGAAGATGTCGGTGGTGTATCATGGGGCTGCTCATCTGAGCTGGCTGCATCAATTGTGGTCCAAAACATTATAAATGTAAATACAATGTTAATATATGTATATATACGTGAATGAGTGATGATTTAATGGTGTTTTTTTTTTAAATACCCGCCATTTGTCGGGTTACCGCCTCAGTCGCCTCCCGGATAGATGCCGCGAGCTGAGAAGGTGTCAATTCCTGGGATGTTGTCCGTCCTTGGGACCTTGTCCCACGAGGCCTGCGCGAAGACGAGCCACTGCCTCGGTCCGTCATCTGCAAAATTTAAATACTATTAGAATATACAATGTTGTCCCAAATAGAATGTATATGCAATCATTTAGTAAGGTTGATTTAAATTAAGTTCATCACATTTCAAACTCGGAAATCATCATCCGAAGTATCATGTGAAGGATCATTTGGATCAATCTCATCTGAAGTAGAATCAGTGTCTATCGATGATTCTGAATCAACATTTTCTGGAAGGTCAACAAGTTGAAGGACGTCGTCTGTTAGTGGCTCCCGCCTTGACGTGATAGTTGATGTTTTTAGGCCAACATGTTCTACAGCATCGACCTGGAATGCTTCTGCGTCTTCCCCGGGCCTGACGGTCATAACACCTCTAGGTTTCACCTTACACACGGCCAACCACTCATTCCGACTCGCAGTGGGTCTCATGGTTGGGAAAGGTACGTAGTACATCTGTTCGGCTTGATTAGCAAATATGAACGGTTCATATATGTTCAAATACTTTGAGTTGTTAACTTCGACTAGGTTGTAGTTCGAATGAGTGCGCATCCCAATTCCTTCATGGGGATCAAACCATCTACATTTGAAGAAGGCAATTTGCTTGATAGGCATTGCGGGATACTCTATGACTATAATCTCTTGTATTATACCATAGTAGTCTCTGTACTGTGATGACGTGATACAAACGCCACTATTATATGTCGATCTTTGCCCACCATGGGATTCTGTGTGAAACTTCATCCCATTTATAAAATACATAGGATATGATGTCCCAATGGGAAGTGGGCCCTGTGCCACGTAACCAATGCAAGGATTTTCGGGCGGATTTTCACCCACATATGAAAGGAACCATCTAGGAAACTCCTCTGCTTGCGCTACCCAAATATCAGGGCCACTTATTCCAGGGCGATCCTTTAGCAGATGTTGTGTGAATTTCCTACTATTAAGACGACATCTTCATTAAATCCAGACACGTAAAGTATTGAATTAAATATGCATTATAAATAAAACTTACTCGATATACGGTTCGAAGTCTTTACAGTTTAAGATGAGGTACTTGTGTATCGCTTTCAGCTCTTGTTCAGACAGACACATCTTCTTTGACTTTCCTTGGGCTCGTTCCGCGTACTTGAATACACTCGGAAGGCCATCGTCATAAGTAATTATGCCGCCACCATCATTTCTCGGCACATTCCTCCCTCGAGTGAAAACATGCTTCTCAAAATAATGAGAGCAGAAAATCGATGCCTCCCTGACCATGTATGAATTGCAAATACTACCTTCAACATGTGCCTTGTTGCGCACAGTTCTCTTCAATCGATTCAGATATCTGAAAGATATTATATAATGCACGTATTCGTATAAGTTAAGGAATACAAACAAATGTTATATATGGAGTGTAACGACATAAAAATATTAAAATTTCACCTCTCATACGAGTACATCCATCTGAACTGAACGGGATCGGCATGTCTAGCTTCGTGAGGTATGTGTACAGGAAGATGTTCCATACAGGCGAAGAAGGCAGGTGGGAAGATTGTCTCCAACTTACATAGAACAATTGTAATATCTATGGCCAATTTGTCTAAGTCCTGAACTTTAATTGTTTTCGACGTCAAGGCCCGAAAAAGTTACTTGGTTCTGTTATTGGTTCCCAAACACTTTTAGGAAGGAGCTCCCGCCATTCTATCAGTAGAAGACGCTGTAAGAATATATGGAATTCATGACTTTTCATGCCAAACATCCTATGTTTATTCATGTCTATGCATCTGTCCAGGTTGGACACACATCCATCAAGAAATATTAACCCTGCAACCCATTTCAAGAATACATCCCGCCTATCCTTGTCCATTGTGTACACCGCTTTTGGATATTTGCCGTTACGACTATCCTTATGCAGTTCAGGCTTATTACACAAGGTCACGATGTCCTCTCGTGCTTTCGCATTATCTTTTGTCTTGCCCTGCAAGTCCATGACAGTGTTGAAAATATTTTCGAACACATTCTTCTCAATGTGCATGACATCCAAATTGCAACGAACCAAATTCATTTTCCAATAAGGAAGATCCCAGAATATACTCCTTTTTTTCCATCCACCTGCCTTACTGATTACTGAATTCTTCGCAACTGCTCCTAATTCGGTTACACTACATAGACCATTCATTTCAATGTCTTCCAACACTTCTTCTCCGCTCTTATACCTTGGTGGCAGTCCGTGCTCTTCCCGATCCTTCTTGAATTTGGACTTATCGAATCTGAAAGGATGATCAGATGGAAGGAACCTCCTGTGAACATCGAAACACGACTGTTTGCCACCCTCTTTAAGCCTTATCGATTCTGTTTCTTCCATACATACTGGGCATGCAGTTTTCCCATATGTGCTCCAACTGACAACGTAGAATATATCGAAAAGTCTCCGATGGTCCACATCAAGGCCGCCTTCATCTGAAAGTTTTGTTTGGCATAACAATCGTATGTTGTGATCCCAACATCCCACATCTCTAATAGCTCGGCTATTAAGGGCTGTAAGTAGACATCGATCCCCTGCTTCGGGCTTGATTTCCTGGGAAATATGCATGTCAGAAATATGTATTCATCTTTTATACACATGTCGGGGGGAGGTTGTAAGGGGTTACAATGACAGGCCAACATAAGTATTGAGAACCCGACTGACCAAATGGTTGGAAACCATCCGTTCATAATCCCAATCGGACATTCCGTCCCTCAGCACCAAATTCTGGATGAATTGTGTCAAAGTGCTTCCATGCCTTCGAGTCGCTGGGATGGCACATCTCTCCTGACGACCCATGCTCATGTCCTATATGTCAAGTCATATGCTCTGCAGTCACCTCCGATGCATACAACCTTTTTAATCTGTTCTTACGTGGGAAATAGAACATGTATTTTCTTGCAATCCGTGAATTAGAATTTGTTTCCCTATACCGAGCCTCGCCACAGAACTTACAATTATCTAATGTTGCATCGTCGCGCCAAAAAAACATACACCCCTTAGCACAAGAATCTATTTTCTTAATGGGTAGGCCCAATCCCTCGAGTAGTTTATTCGCCTCACAAAAGTTCTTAACCATATAATTCTCCTCGGTGAGTGTATCAATAATGAGTTGGCAAAAAGTATCGAAGCACCTCTCCGATAAGTTGTGTTCGGCTTTAATGTGTAATAACCTGGCAATTGTTGACAACAGTGTCATTTTCTTGCATCCAGGCTACAAATCCTTGTTTGCCGCCTCCAACATACGGTAGAACAATATCTCTTGTGCATTAGGTTTCTCGGGTGGCCTCTGTTCATCACCTTGTTCAGGTGGTGTTGTATCGGGAATACCAATTCTCATTCCATCGTAGACCATTTGAATGTAAGCATCTTCAATTGCGGAAATTGTAGATGCCCCCGCATCGGTATCGTAGTACCGACTAAATTGGTATGGCTCTCCGTGACACGTTCACCTTTCGTAGTTGTGGACAAAGCCAAATTTCTGTAGATGATACTTGATGTCATCATCAGATAGATAATATTTATTCCTACACTTGCCATACGTCCACCTTTTGATGAGACATACGTAAGAACAAATCAACTCCATTAATAAATTCGGATGTCAGCTCCTCAATTTCACGGCGGGAGCGGTGCATCCAACTCCGGTCCATCACCTATAAATATGGCAATATGTCATTTGGTTTGTTAAATTATTTTATCATAAAATGTGTACATCGTGCTGAAGGAGATTAGATAGAATTATTTTTTGCTCTTGTTTTCATATGGTAATGGGTTTAGGTGACGAAGGCGGCCATGAATATTTTAGAATTATGGCTCAACTACATCTAAAAAAAGTACTTGTTTAATATTTCAAAAATCTCTACCTTTACAAGTATTTCTCGAATTTTCATACGGTAGTTGTTCAAATTCAAGTACCGACTAAAAGAAATATGGCTCAAAAACTACTAAAAAAATTACTTCAACTTCGAAACTATATCCAAACAACACCCAAAAAAATACTACATTTAATATTTCAACTCCAATATCACATACTTCAACTTCAAAATGACATAACTTTCTCAGTCGAACTTCAAATTATGTATGACATTAGCTCACTACCATTATTTACGAACACCGATACCTCATGCGTGGATATAAATAAATAAATAAGTACTGGAATCCCAAAAAATAGAACTACTTGAGTATTTTTTCCACACTGAACAAACCATGGAACTTAAAGAATGATAAAATACTTAGGATAGATTTAATGCAAAGATATCAAATTACATTATCTTGCTCAACAATAGATCGACGAAGATCGCCTGGTGAGTTCACTACTGCTCCTCAACACAGTTCCCAAGTGTGTCTGTTAATACAATCTTTAAAATTAAAAGAGGAACAAAATGTGGAATCCCAAACTAATACTACATCCAAATTATGCAACTCCAAAACAAACAACCGACCAATTTCTTATCCAAGTCCAAACAATCATTTAATTTATTCAACTCCAAAATAAACAAACGACCAAATTATTAATACATCCAATCCATATACTTTAACAAAGAAAAAGCATAAAAAACACTCAACACTAGATCCAAAATAATTAGTACAACTCCAATAGCAACATATAATTACAAAATATCAAACATGCCACAAACTTGAACAAGAACAACGCATATACTTTCAAATGGCATAACTTTTTCATACGAACTCCAAATTGAGCATATCATATATGAAAATTCATCTAACTGACGAGAGGAATTCAATTACGCTGTTATAAAATCAAGACTCCAAAAATTGACTTCGGAATATGGGAAAACAGTCTGCTGCCATTTTTCCATGCCCAAATTCTTCGACTTTTTATGGAATTTCATAAAACACACAAGAAAGATCATTCACTTTGTTCTTCCAAGATCATATAAATGCATTTTAATTATGTAATGCTAACAAAACCAAAATGTATATCAACTTTCACTAATAATACTCAATCGACCGCGTTACCACTCCACCAAATTAACATTTGAAGCACCAATTTATCCAACATCAATGATCATGAGTATTGAGAATGAAAAACCAGTAACATGAAAAAAAAAAAATGCAGACACGGCTGCTCCGATCCACCACAGTCCAGAAAATTCTAAAAAAAAAAAAATTGCAAGAACAATCGATCAACATGGTAACGCAATAAACAGGACAACAATCGAATAGTTACGGGAGAAATATTTTTCAATCGAATACCTCGTTGGAGCGTTAAATCGAAACGGCACAATGGGGGTGGCTGCCGGTCGATGTCTGTTCGGGGGTGGCTCGAAATAGAGATAGCCCGGCGGCGGTGGACGGCCTCGCGAGAGGAACGGCGGAGGGAGACAGCGGAGTCACGGCGTACGGGGTCGCGAGAGGCACGGCGGATGAGGCGTGAAGGGGGCTCGATCACGACTGGATGTGTGTTGCTCGAAACGGGCTCGAAAGAGAGTGTGAGGCAGATGGGCGGTGGTCGGCGGTGGTCGTCGGGGGTGCAGGTGGTCGGGGCTGTGGTCAGAGAACTTGGGTGAATTGGGGAGGGAGTGAATTTGGGGGAAATGCCGAATGGTTACACTGTAATCGCGATTTACTGGTTCTGTTTTATGCCCTAGGTTACCGACCCCAACTTGGGGTCGGTAATGGTGTCGGTATCACCGACCCCAGTAACGGTTATAAATCACCGACCCCAGCTTGGGGTCGGTAAATCCGACCCGTATTGTGTTGGTCGGTAATTGGGGTCGGTAAATGGCTTTTTTCTTGTAGTGTTAATAATGTATCATTTCTTTTGTACATGTAATCAAATATTATATTTCAATAATTAATATCTCAAACTAATATAATTAAATATTATATGTCCCATTAATAGTGTTCCATTTCTTTTGAGCACATTATCTTTTTTTTGGTAAACGGTAACACTCATGTGTCGGCAAAGGTGTGTGGGAGCCCAAACCACACAAATTACAAAGGGGGATAAAGGGGAGGGATATTGGGCCGGGTGGGGATCGAACCCCCAACCTATGGTTGGGAGACGGGGGACTTGACCGCTAGGGTAAGTCCCCAACCCCTTCTGAGCACATTATCGAATTCATTAGCTTAAAAGTAATATATACCTCAAATTATACATAAATAAAATATAGTATATTCTAAAATTATACTCCCTCCATTTTTATTTAACTCTACCATTTGCTTAGTAGATATTATTCCTCAAAAAAAAAAAAAAAAAAATTATTAATGTAATAAATCACACTTTGATTCAATATTTTTGGTATGGTTATATAAGTTAATACATAGTCAAGCTAAGTCAGATGTTGTTAGATTCGTTTAATCGTGTAGTTTTATAATATCAAACTTTTATAATTTTTATTTGTATATAATTTGAACTATTAATTATTAAAAATATGTATTGGATTACGTGCTGTGCAGAAATTGAGAGGTTATAAAAAAATAGAGAGAGTATTATTATACTAATCTAAAAAGACCCAAACCCAATTTAACTATATTATTATCTTCCTATATAATTACGTCAAGATTATGTCAATTTTCACCAACAAAAAGTGTGAAGTCAAAATGACATGGAGGGAATATAATATCAATGTAATAAATCACTCGTTTTTCAAGCCTTTTAATAAAATAATCTTTCATCCTACATTCTCTCGCTCTTACACTATTCTTTTGCATACTTTTTCACACATTTTTTTTAACCTAATATAAAAATATACTCCCTCCGATTTTTTTAAGTGTAATGTTTTGACTTTTTTTACTATTAATTGTAGCACTTTGATTTATATTTTTCTTATAGTTATACAAGAAAAATATAACCAAGTGACATCTTGTTGGATTCGTCTCATCTTTTAGTTTTTAAATATCAAATTTTTAGAATTTACTTGTACTGAATTTGAGTTATTAATCGTTTAGAATATGCATTGGCATACGCGCAAATAAGAAACGTTATACTTTTAAAAAAAATGGAGGAAGCAATATTTATTTTTTGATGAGCATTGCCACTAAGGCATGCTAAAAAGAGAAAAAAAAATGAATAATAACAGAAAGAAAATCAAGACACCATTCATCCACAAAGGTAGAATCTGAATTCTGTATTATTTTTCTTTCCATTTCCTAGCCTCTTGTAGGCTGTCAAGCCAAAAAAAGACACCATTCATCCTTTCAAAGGCCAAACTCCATCATGCTAGATCCGCACAAATCTTCGACCATCCACATCATCTTGTAGCAACTGCACAACCTCGTCCGGGGAATGCCTAGGTAGTAAAAATTCGTCCTCACTAGTAGCCTTTTTTTACCAACGATCCGCTACCCTATTTTCCTCCCAGTAAGGATACCGAAAATGACAAACATCAAAACGCTCCCTGGCATCACGAATACCCATAGCCAACAGATAAAACTCTACGGAGTTGGCTTCCCATTTTAGAACTCAATCGAACCGCTTCAATGCAGTCACCCAATGAGGCAGCCAACTCTAGCCCTCTCCAAACCCCAGTAATTCCATTTCTAAAACACTTATTCACAAGCCAACCTGAACAATTGCAAAACCTGCTTGCCAGATTCATTACAATGACAAAAGAAAAATGATTATTTAGAAATGAAGCTACGGAGTATTTGAATTCTCCTAAAATAATTTAAGAGAGGAAGTAAAAGGGTGTTTGGAATGGCTTTTAGCAAGATGCTTTTGGCTTGTGCTTCTGCCAAAAACACTTTTTGTGGAAAATAAATGTTTGGTTTGCCTTTTCAAAAAAAGCAGAAGCACCTCGAAAAGCTGCAAAAGTGCTTTTGGGAGAAGCAGCCCAGGGGTGCTTCTCCGAAAAGCAGAAGCTAAAAGCACTTCGTAAAATGTGCAAAGACTTAAGGGCCCGTTTGGATTGGCTTTTGAAAAAAGCAGAAGCCAAAAGTAGAAGCAGAAGCAGAAGTCAAAAGCAAAAGCATGTAATTTTTGTGTTTGGATTGAATGTTTGAAAAGCGGCTTTTTCTAAAAAATATGTTTGGATGAATAAAAATGAAAAGTGCTTTTAGAGTGTGGTAATTACCAAAAAGGACATGCTACTTAATATTATAATAAGATATATTTATAGTGTAATTTATATTAAGTAGTGGGGGTATTTAAGTCCTTGCACAGTTTACGAGGTGCTTTTGGCTTCTGCTTTTGAGAGAAGCACCACCTGGGCTGCTTCTCCCAGAAGCACTTTTTTCGCTTTTCGACGTGCTTTTGCTTTTTCTTAAAAGCCAAAACAAACACCTAGTTAAGTGCTTTTGGCAGAAGCAAAAGCCAAAAACACCTCCCTATAAGCCAATCCAAACGGGCTCTAAGTAACGAGGGTATTTATACTTTTTTTTTTAAAGTGCTTTTGGTTTTGCTTATGCCAAAAGCACTTTTGAAGAAAAAAGAGCCAAAAGCACTTTTGAAGAAAAAAGAGTGTTTGTTTTGGCTTTTTAGAAAAAGCAAAAGCACCTCGAAAAGCTGCAAAAGTGCTTTTGGGAGAAGCAGCCCAAGGGGTGCTTCTCCGAAAAGCAGCAGCCAAAAGCACCTAGTAATGTGTGCAGAATCATAAATGCCCCTTTCAATTTATTTAAATTACACTATAAATATATACTATCATATATAAGTAGCATATTCTTTTTGGTAATTTACACATTTCAAAAGCATTTTTCACTTTTACACATCCAAACACACTTTTGAAAAAAGCTTCTTTTCAAACATTCTATCTAAACACAAAATTACCTGCTTCGGCTTTTGGCTTACTTCTGCTTCTACATTTGGCTTCTGCTTTTTTTAAAAGCCAATCCAAACGGACCCTTAGAGCCTGTTTGGAATGACTTTTTTTCAATGCTTTTGGTTTTTGCTTCTGCCAAAAGCACCTTTGAAAAAAAAAGTGCTTGTTTTGGCTTTTTAGAAAAAGCAAAAGCACCTCGAAAAGCTGCGAAAATGCTTCTGGGAGAAGCACCCACCCAAAAGCACCTAGTAATGTGTGCAGAGTCATAAATGCCCCTATTAATATATTTAAATTACAATATAAATATATACTATCATATATAAGTAACATATCCTTTTTGGTAATTTACACATTTCAAAAATACTTTTCACTTTTACACATTCAAACACACTTTTGAAAAAAGTTATTTTTCAAATATTCCATCCAAACACAAAAGTTACCTACTTCTGTTTTCGGTTTTCACTTCTGCTTCTGCTTTTGGCTTCTGTTTTTCTTAAAAGTCAATCCAATCGAGCCCATTTGGAATGGCTTCTACACTAGTGCTTTTGACTTTTGCTTTTGCCATAAGTATTTTTAGGGAAAAACAGGTGTTTGGATTGGCTTTTCAGAAAAAGCAAAAGCACCTCGAAAAGCCACAAAAGTGTTTCTGGAAGAAGCTGGCCATGGGATGCTTCTCTGAAAAGCAGAAGCCAAAAGCACCTAGTAATGTGTGCAGAGTCATAAATGCCCCTACTAATTTATTTAAATTACACTATAAATATTATATTATCCCATATAACTAGCATATCATTTTTGGTAATTTACACATTTCAAAAGCACTTTTCACTTTTACACATCCAAACAAACTTTAAAAAAGCCGCTTTTCAAAAATTGCATCCAATCACAAAAGTTACATGCTTCTGCTTTTGACTTCTACTTCTACTTCTGCTTTTTTCAAAAGTCAATCCAAACGGGTTCTAAGAAGCAGAAGGACAATAATAAATAAAATGCAATAGGGAAAAAAACGTTGAATGTTGTTTGGGGAAAAGGGAGGCCAAAATTGATATTCTAAATGGTTCAGATTTTCAATGGTTCGGATGTTCTAAATGCATGGTGGAATTTTAATAAATTGATATTAAATTAAAAATTGACATTCTGTTTTATTTTAAAAAAATATTTTGTCACTTACTCCCTCTGTATTTTTATAACTTCTCAATTTCTACCCTGCACGCAATCCAATACACATTTTTAATCATTAATAACTTAAATTATATACAAGTAAAAAGTATAAAAATTTCATATTTAAAACTACGCGAATAGACCAATTTAACAATATCTAACTTGACTATGTTTTATCTTATATAACTATGTTAAAAAGTTGAATCAAATCTACTTAATTAATAGTGTCAACTATGCAAATGGTAATGTTATAAAAAAACGGAGGAAGTATTACATATCGTTAGTTGTGAAATTTAAAATAAATATTATTATTACACATAGCTAACAGTAAAAAGTAATATATACATATATATATATATGTTCTGTTTTAAATATATATCTACACACTACAAGAATTTTTCCAGAAGATGACAAAAAAGAAGACTATATTATCACCTAAACTTTGTTGCCTGTATGATTTCGTCTCCTCATATATTAGGCAACGAACAAAGCGACAAAAGCCTTTATATATAGTGGCACATTGTCACAGTTTGTTCTTTCGAAGACATGGTTCTATCATCAAAGAAAATGAATATCATTATTACACATAGGAAATCGAGGTAAAAAGATATAAATCTCATTCTCTTTGTTGTTAAATCTACACGCGTTCGGTTTGATTTTATAATCATCATGTTTTATGCATAAACTAAAATAGGAAGTATTAATTTGATATAATACCCTTGAGCGAATTTATAGTCATTAAATGAAAATTAATCCAAAGTCGAGATTTTTATGGAGCATGTACAGGCCCTTAAGCAGACAAAAGCAGAAAGAGACAAATGATGAAGTGAGAAAGTAGTTTGGTGCTCAACAAACCACAGATTTGAGATTCCTTTGTTTCTTAGGAGTTAGGACAGAGCGTCGGTCTAGTTTGAATTTAGTTTGAAAAAATGTTGTAAAATGGAGTTAAATGAGGGGAAAAAAGGACGAACACAATCTGTTGGTGTAAGAGAAAAATAGGAAAAAGTAAAATAAAAGTGGGGTAATTACGCAGCCCAAGTGTAACAGCAAACACTGTTTTGAAACGAAATGGTTCCTATGCTGGAACCAAAGTTTCCACCATATACTGCTCCAAATGACAGCCATTAGATTTACTTTTTTATCAAATCAATGGTGTAGATGTGAGAATGATATTTATGTACTTTTATGTATCTTATTAGTTTATTTTAGATTATTTCTATTTGCAGCTTTTTCAACTTTTTAGGATGTACTACCTCCGTTCTTTTTTATTTTCACGTTTTGACTTTTGTCACTGTTCATTGAGTAGCTTTGACTCGACTTTTTAATATAATTATATAAGATAAAATATAGTCAAGTGAGATCTTGTTGGATTCATCTAATCGCATAGATTTAGAATATTAAATTTGCATAATTTTTACTTGTGTGGAATTTGAGTTATTACGGATTAAAAATGTGCATTGGATTGTGTGAAATGTGGATATGTTGCATTTATTTAGGAACGGAAGAAGTATTTAATGATGATGTGACAACATAAATCAATCAAGATATATATATATATACTAGAACCCGGACGTCGCGCGCTACGCCGCGCGGAATGATGTGCGGATTGTAAGTGCAATGTACTTGGTAGTAAATTTGAATTTCAAGAACCAGTTAATGCAAGAATGGACTAAGAGAAACACTCAACCATTTTAGAGTTGGATATATAAATAAGAAACTCAAGATTGTCCTTAGTAAAATAAAAAAGTCTAGAAGAGCTAGTCTTCAGTTTAATGTCAACGCTCGGTTGATTGAGCCAAAAAAAACATGTCAATAGAATACAAGAGCACAAAATATTATAACAGTGTAGAAGCTAAAAAAAAGTTTGGAAGTAACCATTCTCAAAGCCTCCGCTGGTTTTGGCCTCTGATGCCCTGACTGAAAACTTAAATCTATGGTGGGCTGAAGAAGGAGCTTTAAGTCCTAAGCAGTTGAATGTAGATCCACGCATTGGCAGAGACGGCATGGTATTGTGCTTATCATAAAGGATGGCCCAGGTCATGACCCTCTTTGGCAGTTTACATTCTCTTTTATGCGCATTTTGGTGGCCATGAGGATCCTGAGAACCGAAGAATTTTAGTTGGAGCGATTGCAGCTGAAAGAGGTTTGTTGGCAGTGCTTCTTGCGGTGGACATGGAATGTCCCACAGATTCCTTGCCTGTTAGTTTGGCACAACTTGATTTTAGGCTAAGATATTAGTGGAGAGAGAGGGAATTGGAGCTGACCTGAAGACTCAAGAAAGCTGTCATTATAATGTGAGATAATGACCTTGGAAGAATCCACTGTCGTATTTTGGATTGATGTGTTGAAGGCTACTTGGCTATTGGCATAAGAATCATTTCCATACCTGGGATCCAGTTAAAGAACAAGTTTCAATGGTCTCATAGCTCTATCATGCTGAAAAGAGGAAGACAAATATATGATGATTAAATAGACAGGACCTCTCTCAGTGCCCCAAGGAAACTAAGAAGGTTCCATGTCTGAACCCAAGCAAAAGCCTCGAGACTCACCAAGAAAATTAATGCACCACAGTTCTACGCACCTGAGGTTCGAGCCGCTGGGAGGGATGAGAGGATGTGCGCTGCTGTTGTGGGGCTGTCCGCGTCTCTTCCTGCATTCCTGCTGCATGTAAGCTATTGCGTGCTGCTGCACGAGACCGACAAGCATTGGTATGTGCGGCAGGTGCTGCGGGCTGCAGACCAGGCAATGAGGAAAAAGTAAAGTAGAAACCACGAAACAGCACATAAAAAAAGTTGTTTATCTTAAACAGATTTTCAATGTCAAAGATGTACTTCGTGCTCAGGGCGGACAGAGCTGGGCTCGTTAGGTTGCGTTTCTGGCTGAGTTTGCATTGCATTGGCACGACGAAGAGCACGGCGCGGGAGCGAGGAACCTACTGCTGCTATGCGTGCATCCTCACGTTGCTGGCATCTACGCACACTTTCGAGGCTCATCTATTAATTTTCAAAAAAATTGAAAGCAAGCAGGATCAGGTGCATAGCACGAGATGCGGGAAAAATATTGTAGTGTAATTGGGAACGTAGAAAGTAACAGCAAAAAATCATTTATCTGCATACAACCGTGCATGGAATTCAAAAACCAACAGTAAAGTGAAGATCTATGCATAGATGAAGCAAGATTTTTATCACTTTAAAAGGCTGAACATTATTAAAATCATCACTACAACACATATGCATCAATAATCATGAGAAAGCAAAGCATCACCAGAGGAAACCCCAATAAGCAGCTTCTTACATACTTTTCAGACGAATCTCCAATCCTAGATAAATCTTCAATCCAGTCGAATAGAAATATGCCACTGGCGGCAATGAGCAACCTGCAAAAGGAAAGTCATATTTCATCAAAAGGAAATACAGTACGAACATTGAATCATGTATTTAGTTTCCTGTCACAATAAATCCATTCGGGAGATCACAAGCACGAAACATTAGGAAATCCAAAAGGAAAAGTTACCAACAAAAGACCTGGCCAATAAAAATAGGAAATCCGGCACATCAATTTATGAAACAGCTAGAACAAATTAGAGAAGGCGGGATAACATATCATGGTGTAGGAAAAAAATTCAAAATTTTTAGGTGTAGTAATAAAGTGGCATGGAGAACGCATAAACAGTAAACAACAAAACAGACGAAGCTAGCACATTGAGCAAAAGCCATATAGCAGTAGAATCAATTCCAGAAATTTTGAACTATTGAATGTCTCTCACCCCATTAGCAGTTCAAGAATTCACAAATTCGCCAAAAAATTACACTGTATAAGAAATTATCTCCAATATTTGAAAAAATGATATAGCCAAGATCCCTTCTGAAGAGTGATGATGACATTCCTTGGTTATGACTTTTGTAAACACTCATCAGTCAACAAAAATCGATAGAAAATAAATGATTCCAAGAAATTACAGCATATGTACCCAGGACCAGGCTACTGACAGCAAAAAAGGTTGAACTATAAACTATTAAAAACCTCATCCTCTGTTCAAGAATCCAAGAATATGTGCCCAGATTTTCTACCTAATAGAATAGATTGAAAGAAAATGCACGCACGAATTCATCTCCAACTAAACAAAAGAAGCAATTCGGACTCTCCAGCTAACGAGTCCAGCTAATTTATTCAACTGCTATGATCAATGAATCCAATAACCGCTAAGCGGGCATTTGAGTGAGCTCCTTTAAAATGTGATGTATATTGTAAGCACTTTTACAAGCAACAAGCAAAACAAAGAATGATTCTCCAAATCTCCCCTCAGATGAGCAACTAACACCAAAGCCAAAGCATTCACACAGGCATACATGACGACGGAATCCTAAACAAAATCTAGGCAGTTGCACAGAGTGATATTTTAAGGCCACCGCTTCCTCGCATCATAAAATGGGGCTTTAACAAAATGAATGAGTGATTATGGCATTGACAGTAGAAAGAAAATGCGCAGAACACGGAATTCATCTCAAACTACACAAAGGAAGAGAAGAAACCAAAAAAAGGGAGTGAGACCAGCTTATTGGAACAACACGACATCAATGGCATGTCCACAATTACACATGCATAAAAAATTAGAAACTCAACCATAGCAAGTTAGACACAGATTTGAGTACATCAATCATCAAAATCAGGCAAGTTTCAAGCTTCAATGTAGAACCATAATTCATTTCACATCTGTTACTTTTGTAACTTCACAATCTCAACCAAACCATTCCAGGCAACTAAGTATCAACAAAGCTCACATTTGCAAAATTCAGATAGAAAATTCAGATCAGGATAAATAGTTTTAGTAGGTGCTTATAATACGATAAAGAAAATCACCTATAAAATTACAAACCTGAAACAAGAAAACAAAATAATGAACAGAGCGAATCAATCAATCAGAATTCACAAGAGAAGACCTGGGACGGCAATCGCCAAGCTTTAGATTTCGAAAAAACATTTGACACTATTGTAAAACAAAGATTTCTGCTAAAAAAAAAAATTGACCCTGGTAAGTATTGTCATACGTAGTTCATAAACAGAGGCGGTGGATAGGAATCTGAATTTGTGAGGACATCTTTACCTGCTAACCCTAAACCCTGAAACCATTTTAAATTCCAATTCGAGACGCCATTTTTGCAAGATACATAATTAATCGGAATCTATACCCTGGGAGGAAATAGATACGAAGAAATGTAACAAATGTAACCATAGAACCAAAGAATCAGAAGGCAGATATATGGAAAAGCTGAAAGCAACTAAACTCACAAATTAAAACACGTTAAGGTCGACTAATTTTGAAATTTTGAACATTGAAATAAAATGCGGAAGGTAGGCAGAACTTATTTTAAGTCCAAGGAAACAGAAGCCCTGCTACCCACTTCTTCACAGCCAGCCGGAAAGGGCCGGGTGCAGCGCGCAAATTGAAGCCGAATGACGCGCAAGGAACCCACATCCCCAACCCCCGACCTACCGAACCCCAAAATTGAAGCCAAACCCCTTAACGCCGGCCATAGCCCCTACCCCGGCAGGACCCAAATCAGACGGAACGAATACAGGGCGTTGAAACCAAAACCAGTAAAACACAACCGGACCTCACAATAGAGAGATCCGTCGAACTAATTCAACAACGAAGCTTTACCTGAAAGTGGCCGGGGGGGCTACGACGCAGGCCGGAGGCCTCAGGAACGGGCCGAGTGGTGCTTCTAACGACAGATCGAGACTGCACAAGAAGAATCAAACACCATCATTTCAGTTTGCTTTTAACCGAAAAGGGGAAATCGTGATGCATACCCAACCGAGAAGGCCGCGACGCCGGGACGGGCAACAGATCGGAAACTTTGACGCTTGTAGCTAAACCCTAAAATGTTCAATGGAGATTAAGCTAAATTGAAAGCTAAAGAAACGCAAAGAGAAATTCATACCGAGGGGTGCGAGATGAGACATGAGGGCCGCCGGTGGAGCTGTGAATATAGCGGGGCTCCGATTGACAAAGAACTACTACGTCCGATGGCCGAAGAGCAGTTTCGGAGGCAGAGGGAACGTACGGGAGGCAATGCCAATGGGAAGAGAAAGAGAATAGAAGGCGGTGTTGGGGAAGACAGAGAAAAGAAGGAACGGATCGGCGGAGTCCAGCCACCGGCGGTCTGAAGGTGGTCAGTGATGGCGGCGATTTTTTTTCCACCGGAGATTTGAGACCTTGGGAGCAGGGAAATTGGGTAAAAAACGGTGAAAGAAGAGACATAAAAAGGAAACGAAACGCAGAACACGTGGGCTGCCAAGAGAATAATAAAGGAAACGAAATGCAGGACACGTGGGCTGCCAAGAGAATAATAAAAGGATAAAATAGGTAGATCAAGTCTACATTAACTGTTCATTGAAACAGTAACTTGTCATGCCATATATATATATATTAGATATATATATTTATTCCATAGAATGTGTATATTCACAATACATAATGCATAATACTCCATCTGTCTCATTTAACTTGTCTTGTTTCACTTTTGCACACAATCCAATGCACTTTTTCAACTGTTAATATCTCAAAATATATACAATGAAAAATTTTGCAAAATATATATTATAAAACTACATGATCATACGATTCTAACAAGACCCAACTCGACTATTTTTCTCTAAATATATAATTGTGATAAAGTTGAGTCAAAGCTGAACAATGAACAGTGTAAAAAAGTCAAACAGGACAAGTGTGGTGGGACGGAGGGAGTAAGATGGTAAAAAATCTCTTCATTCACTCTATAGAATTTCTTTATTTATATACATAATATATTCAATATCATTATTTTTGTTCAATAGACAGAATGTATAAAAGTAAAAAAAAAAAAAAAAACAATAAAAACAAAACATTGTAAGAGCGTGAAAATAATAACTAAATTGATGAAATAGAATGGCTAACCACATTAAACATAATGGCTAAAATTATGAAACATAATGGCTAAACTTAGGAAATATAATGGCTATAAATATTGTCTAATATTCTGTCTTTAATTATCTAACATTCTGTTATGTGTAAAGTGATATTTTGTCTTGAAATATCTAATATTCTATTATATTTTAGTCTTTCTTTCAAATTAACATTCTATCTTGAATTATGTAATATTATGTCTTGAAGCATCTAACATTCTGTTTTATGGCTTCAATTTTACACACAACACAATGAATAAAATCATGAAACAGTGGCTAAAATCAAGAAACAGAATTATGTCTTGAATTATCTAACATTCTTTCTTGAATTATCTAACATTCTGTTATGTACAAAGTGACATTCTGTCTTGAAATAATATTCTACTATTATATTTTAGTAGTCATGTTTATTTCAAATTAACATTTTTTCTTGAAGCATCAAATATTTATGTATTGAACCATATAACATTCTGTTTTGTGTAAAGTAACATTCTGTCTTAAATATCTAATATTCTCTTATATGTCAGGTGTGGTGATTATAAAAGATTTTTTTTCTACAAAATTTAAATTTGGAAAAGATTTATGTATAAAAAATGATTAGTAGAAAAGATTTGAAAAAAGTTTCTGCAAAAAGTAAAAAAGAAGTAAGAAAGTAATCATTGATACAATTTCAATATTTAAATTATAAAAGTATAATTACATATTTAACCTTCATCTCAATCTAAACCATTAATAAAAATTAGATCCAAGGGTCACAATGTATTCCAGTATATACTACAACTACAAGGGGCTTCCAGTACAGGAACCCAATCGGTTTTGAAAGGACATTGGAGAAACTTGAAACCCCCACACGAGCGGTTCTCGATTTCCACACACCTAAACGCTACTCCTATATACAACTCCAAATCATCATCATCATTATTATTATTATTATTATTATTATTATTATTATTATTATTATTATTATTATTTAATATTGTTTAGCATCAACCATTTAGTTTCGTTGAGTAAAAAAAATAAAAAAAAATCAACCATTATTAGTTCCGACTGGCCCCGTTCTCTAGGACTTATTTTCAGAACTTGTTACTAATTTTTATTAAAATCAGATCAGACCAGATCAGATAAGAAAAAATTAAGACCAGACCAGATTAAATAAGATCAGACCAGACCAGATCAAATCAAATCATTACAATAATATAACTAAGATAAGATCAGACAGACCAGACCAAACCAATTCAATTCAGACCAGACAAATCCAGAACAGATCAGAACAGATCTTATAAAATTCAAATAAGGACAAGTTATTTAAGGCCTAGAGAACAGAGCCTTATTGGATCAACTAAAATTAAAATGGGTACAGTGGCGGACCCAGGATTTTTGTAAAGGTAGGGCAAAAAACCGCCGGTGCATTGCTGTTGCTCGCTGCCAAACTTAGAGGGATGAGCAAGACGGTGATAACTACATTTGTTTGACTTGGTAGATCTGTTTGGATAGTAGATTTATTGAATTTGTTTATTTTCTTTGCAAATGGATGGTAACGAGAATGTGATATGAGTTGAGTTGTGAATATAATAACATATGAATGTGTAGCTTAAAATAGTTGACTACCCAGCATGGTCATTTTTAGAAGACATTTTGTAATGCAGTGAATATTTTAATTTTTTTTTATTTTTTTCCTCTGGCGACGGAATCGGTGAAGGAAAATTTCCGTCTCCAAAAACAACACAAAATTTGCATTCTGGCCCCTAACCAGCGACCCAATCTGCGACAGAATTCGGTCGCTGTCATCGGCGACGAAATCCATTTCCGTCGCAGACGGCGGTGATGACAACTTTTTCTGTCGCACTTCAATTGCAACAAATATATGGCGACGGAACGAGTTCCATCGCGGATTCCGTCGCCGACCTCTCCAGTGACGGAATTTTGGGCCACGGCAACGGAAAATTTCCATCACCAATTGAACTTGTTGCGTTGGCTTCCGCCATGTCTACAATTTTCATTTATGTTGCTCGCTGGAAATAAAATTTGAAGATGATGTATGCAGAATAGAGTGTGGGAGCAAGGAAAGAAAGAATAGGGCTGGGGAGAGATGGGCGCCGCAGCATTTGACCTAATCTATAATAAAGCCCACCCCAGCCTATGGTTGGGTTTGCCCCTGAATGGGTATATCCCCCTCTCAATCATTATTGCATGAATCCATTTGTAATCTGCTCTATCAATTTCAATCATTAATGGAGAAACTAACGATTGATAACAATTACAAACTATTTACAAATTTTTAAGCCCAAAAATTTATTTTCTAACTCAAATAAATAGTGAAAAAAAGAAGATTATTACATGCTCCATAATAATCAAGACTCGTATTTCATATCTAGTCATAGACTATTCATATTTTAATTTAATACATTAAATATACATATATATATTTTAAATTTATAAGATCCATCAATAGATCATATTACACAACCAAACGCACTTACCCTTAGTGGGAGGGAGCTCAGTCAGCTTAAATAAAGAATCCAAATTCTTAGTTTTGATTCCAATATAGTCTAGGGATACTAAAAAAAAAAAATAGATCATATTAGCTACTACAGAGAGAAATTTAGAAATAGAAATACCAGTTAGTGGTTACAGTAAGCAATCACAAAACCGAAATCATCTCACAAACAAATTAAAACAAAACTCATTTGCGAAATTACCATTATATATTGGGTCATTATAAAAACTTGATCGGCATATGCATGCTATTTATATCGTATCCTAAACTCTCGTGAGTGTTATATACTGTTTTGCAATACTGATTGAACACCGTTTTAAGTTATTTTTGTCTTTTTCAATAAGCTAATTTTCTTAAATTGTCTCACAAAAAGCAAATTCTGTGTTAGCTATTTCGCCAAATAGGGCCATAATGTTATTGTATTTGTCGCTAAGTGAAGTTTGCCGGTGGAAATTAGTTTTGGAGAAAATTTTACTAAACATTAAAAAGTTAAAATTGTACTATACATTTATAGTTCCTCTGTTTATATATATATATAACTATTAAACTATTAATAACTCAAATTCAGTAAAAGAAAATTTTCTAAAAGTTTCATATTTAAAAACTACATGACAAGATGAAACTAACAAGATCTTATTTAGCTATATATAACTTGTATAACTATGACAAAATTTTAAGTTAAATGGTACTCCCTCCGTCCCGCGAATTGTGGCTCGTTTCTTTTGGGCACGGTAATTTATGTGGTGGGGGTGTGGTGAGGTTTAGTGGTTAAAGTAATGTGGGTATTTGTATTTAAAGTTTTAATGAATTTTGACTTTCTTTATTGTTTAACTTTAACAAAATATTATTGTAATGATTTAATTAGAGAAAAATATTCAAATGTGATCTTGTTAGAATCGTCTAGACGTCTAGATTTAGAATATATAGTTTATATAATTTTTATTTGTACCAATTTTAAAATATGAAGAATTAAAGAAATGCAAGGGACTTTGTGTAGAAAAATAAAAGTGTATTGGGAGTTGTGCAGAATAGTAAAAGTGATTACTTTTATTGGTATTTAGAAACCATTAAGATTCTAATCATATTTATATTAATTAAATTTATCTAAAAAGGGAAAGTGGCCACAATTCGTGGGACAGCCAAAAGAGGAATACGAGCCACAATTCGTGGGACGGAGGGAGTAGTATGTATGAATAGTGCACAAACTTCAAGCAAATAAAACGAAACCGAGAAAATATGTGTCATTTGCATCTTTGAAAATGTGGGGCCATAAAATCAACGGTTACGATTTGCGTTGTTCAATTCAAAGAGAAAGGACAATGGTATAGAATGTTGTCAATATTTCCCTTCATAACCACTGTCACCATTTGAACATCCCACTACTATTTCAACTATTCTCTTTTTCTTCTTGTCTGCAGCTGCATTCTTCTCCGCGAAGAATATCATGAATTCTTTGCAAAACAACCTGGTCCTGATGCATAGTGATTACCAGAGTACTCCCATTTTCGATCACAATGATGACGAAATAATCCCGCCAAAAACCGCAGTATGCACCAGAGGCCACTGGAGATCCGAGGAGGACACCAAATTGAAAGAGCTTGTGGCCAAATTCGGTCCCCAGAATTGGAATTTAATTGCAGAAAAAATGGAAGCAAGATCAGGTCAGTAAACAAGGAAATGAAAGAAAGAAAGGAACTATGTATGTTTGTTACCTGGTGATTTCGTAATTAGGACCCTAATTATTACTATTACATAATTGAAATTGATTGCAGGGAAGAGCTGCAGGTTGAGATGGTTCAACCAATTGGATCCGAGGATAAACAGGAGGGTTTTCTCAGAGGAAGAGGAGGAGGAAGAAAGGCTGTTGGGTGCACAGGCAATGTATGTATGGGAACAAATGGGCAATGATAGTGTTATCGCCGGAAAACTAGTTCCTTGATAACAACAATAGTTTGGTCCATTACGGCCGGTGGGTGTTCCGATAGCCTGGCCATAACTATTGTACACATAATACGGATTGTATTCATACACCGGCTGTGAATATGTAGATTTTGATATCTCACACACACAAGACACTTTACACTTTTGTATCTAAAAGGATAACCAAAAGCGGAGAGTTGTATAGCTAAAGCTTGCTTTGTATTTCTCGCTTTACTTCGCTCTGAGAATTACAACAATCGAAATACCTATTTATAGAAATGAAACATATAACAGACAACGAACATATGCTAAACTGTTCTTGCGGTGGCTTCAATACTTTCGGCGCCGTAGATGAGAAATCAACTCGGATGGCGCCGTACTATTACTTTGATGGCTTCAACAAATACGGCATTTGACGTTTATGCCGTTTTCCAACAAAACTCCCCCGTAAACTTCAAATGCTTCTTCCATCTATCATCTCTATCATTTTCTTGAACTTGTCGAGCAGTACCTTTGGCAATGGCTTTGTAAATATATCTGCCACTTGTTCTTGGCTTGCCACATGCATTAGTTCCACATTTCCGCTTTTCACATGATCTCGGATGAAGTGGAAACGAACATCAATGTGTTTGCTTCTTTCATGATTCACTGGATTCTTCGCCAATTCAATTGCGGATTTGTTGTCTATGTGAATCACTATTCCGCTTGACTGCTTCATCTCCATCTTCCTCAATAGATTTCTTAGCCATACAGCATGACATACACACCAAGATGCTGCTACATATTCAGCTTCACATGTTGAGAGCGTCACGATCGGTTGCTTCTTTGAAAGCCAAGTGAAAGCAGTATTTCCCATAAAGAACACGTACCCTGTAGTACTTTTTCGGTCATCAATATCTCCACACCAATCACTGTCAGAGTATCCAATCAGCTTGTAATCTTCTGTCCTCGAGTAGAACAATCCATGTGACGCTGTTCCTTGAATATACCTGAAGATTCTCTTTAACGCCTTCCAGTGTGAGTAAGTTGGGTTCTCCATGAACCGACTCACAACGCCAACACTTAGTGCAATATCTGGCCTTGTGCATGTCAGGTAGCGAAGGCTTCCAACCAAGCTTCTGTACCTTCCTGGATCAACTTGTTCTCCTTCATCAAACTTTGAAAGTTTTGCTCCAGGTTCGATAGGTGTTGATACAGGGTTGCATTTCTCCATCTTGAAATCTTTCAAGATCTTCTTTGCATATGTCTCATGTGATATAAAGATGCCTCTTTCCGTTTGTCTGACTTCCAGACCAAGGAAGAACTTCATCAAGCCCAAATCAGTCATCTCAAACTCTTGTTTCATTCTTCTCTTGAAGTCTTCTATCATCTCGTCACTGTTACCCATGAAAATGAGGTCATCAACATAAAGAGCAACAAACAAAATGTTACCTCCATTTTTCTTGATGTAGAGGGCATGCTCGTAGGGACATTGCTCAAACTCATTCTCCTTGAGATATGCATCAATGCGAGTATTCCACGCTCGCGGTGCTTGCTTTAGCCCGTAAAGCGCCTTCTTTAACTTCAACACCTTTGTTCCTCCTCCAAGTTTTAGATAACCTGGTGGTTGCTCAATGTAGACTTCTTCTTCGAGTACACCATTCAAGAATGCAGTCTTGACATCCATTTGGAATATTGGCCATTTGTACTGAGCAGCTTGGGAAATGAGTAGACGGATTGTCTCCATTCTTGCGACAGGGGCAAAGACTTCATCATAATCGATTCCTTCCTTTTGCTTGTATCCCTTTGCAACAAGCCGTGCTTTGTATCTTTCAATTTCCCCTTGTGCATTCATCTTTTTCTTATAAACCCATTTCACTTCAATGGCATGACTTCCTTTGGGCAATTCAGTGAACTCCCATGTGTTGTTGCGTTCGATTGCTTCAATTTCCTCATTCATGGCTACTTTCCATTTTTCATCTAGTACGGCATCTTCATATTTGATATTTTCAGAATCTGCCGACAAACATACAAGATGTACCTCTGTAGAGTCGTATAAGTCTTGGAGACTTCTCATTCGGGGTTGTCGTGGCTCATCTTCTTCTTCATTTTCTTCGACAATTTCAGGATTTTTTGGTATTATCGTCGGAACAACAGCTGACGATTCTCCGACTTTGTTGGTAACTTCTGTTGAGTTATTCCAGTCCCATTCACTTGCTTCATTCACTCGCACATCTCGACTCACGATCACCTTCTTGCTTATCGGGTCATACAACTTATACCCTTTTGTTAGTCCATCATATCCGATAAAAACATATGTTTTGCTTTTATCTTCCAGCTTCATCCTTCGCGGATCTGGTACATGTGCATAGGCTACACTACCGAATATTTTTAGATGAGAGACGGTAGGCTTCTTACCAGTCCATGCTTCCAGTGGTGTTCGATTTTTCAACTTCATGTGCGGGCACCGATTCTGTATGTAGACTGCGCACATCACAGCTTCTGCCCAGAATTCTTTCGGCATCTTCTTGCTTTTCAACATCGATCGAACCATGTCTAGGATAGTCCGATTCTTCCTTTCAGCTACGCCATTCTGTTGGGGCGAGTATGGTGCTGTCAGAAATCTTCTTATGCCTTCTCGTTCACAGTACTCTCGGAAGGCTGTAGAGGTGTATTCGCCTCCTCTATCAGATCGAATTGCTTTGATGGATCTGCCAGTTTCTTTGTCAACACTCGCCTTGAATATTTTGAACGCCTTGAATGCCTCGGATTTTTCTTTCAGCAAATAGACCCACGTCCTTCGGGAGAAATCATCGATGAAAGAGATGAAGTATCTCTTTCCGCTGAAAGATTCGGGAGTAATTGGTCCACATATATCGGTGTGGATCAGCTCAAGCGGATGCTTCACTTCATATTCGGCCTTCTTTTGAAATGAGGATCTTGTTTGCTTCCCGAGTACACAATCTTCACAAAATTCTCCTCCAAAATCCATGCTAGGCAGTCCTTTCACCATCTTCATCTTCACTAGCTTTTTCAGGCCATCATAATGTAAGTGGCCAAAGCGGTGATGCCATAGCGACGCTTTATCTACTTCTTTGACTTGTAAGCATTTCCCTTGCAAGCTTCGTAGGTTCAACTTGTACATTCGATTTCTCTCCATTTCGACTCGAGCTATCAGACGTCCTTGCTTGTCTTTCAGATGCAGCAACTGATCTTTTAGAAAGGTTGAGTATCCTTTCTCTGCGAGCTGGCCAAGACTCAAAATGTTGTTTTTGAGGTCTGGGACATAGTAAACATCTTGGATTGTCCCTATCAAGCCATCATTATGTGTGAAACATATCGTACCTCGGCCTTTGACTTGTACTTTTGATGCATTTCCGAATGATACATGACCATTGTCAACTTTCTGCATTTCTTTGAATAGATGCTCATTATAGCACATGTGGTTGCTTGCTCCAGAATCGAGGTACCAGGATGTGTCATCGTTGACATCGTTGTGCGCCATCATGAGAACACCTCCATTTGCTTTGTCTTCCACGACTAGGTTGGTTGTCTCTTCCACTCGTCTGTTGGCCCGACACTCTTTTGCAAAGTGTCCCATCTTGCCACAATTGTAACAACCCTCGTTGTTGCAGTCTTCGGCATGGTTACCATATTTGTGGCACTTTTGGCATTTGACGTGGGAATAATTTGATCGACCGCCTCTTCCTCGAGCGCGTCCTCTTCCACGCCAGTTTGCTTGACTTGATTCGAATCTGTCCCTCTGGTACCTTTCATAATTATTGCCTTGGATACCATGACCGTGTCCACGATTTCCACGGTCATGTCCTCTCCCCCGAAAATTTCGAGTGTAGAGAACCTTTTCATCTTTAATTGATGCCTTGGTCTGGAGTGCCTGGTCGAGTGACTCCTCTTTCTTTTTCATTTTCCTTTGTTCATGTGCTTCGAGAGATCCAGCGAGCTCTTCAACGGTGAGCACTTTGAGGTCCTTCGATTCTTCAATCGCACACACAACATTTTTGAAATCATTGGTTAATGATCTCAATATTTTCTCCACAATTCTGGCATCGGACAATTCTTCTCCATTCCGATTGAGTTGGTTTGCCACGGTCTGGACACGGGTGATGTAGTCGGACACGTTTTCTGACTCCCTCATTTTCATGCTTTCAAGTTCTCTACGAAGTGTTTGGAGACGCACCTGCTTTACCCGGTCGGCTCCTTTGAATGATTTTTCGAGGATGTCCCACGCTTCTTTTGAGGTGGTGGCACCGGATATTCTTTCGAAGCCTGATTCATCAACGGCTCGGAATAACACGTACAGGGCTCCGCTATCTTTGGACCGTGCATCTTTCAATGCTTTTTGTTATGCTGCAGTTAATTTCCCGGTATTTTCTGGTTCTACAAAACCATTTTGAACCATGTCCCATGCATCTTGAGCTCCAAGAAGGGCTTTAATTTGAATACTCCATTACTCGTAATTTGCTTTCGTAAGCTGCGGCAGTGACATTTGTCCCGTGATATTCGCCATTTGAACTCTCTTCAATGCAATTAAAGTAAGGTGGCCCAACTCCTTAAATATTTTGAACTACTCCTTGACAGGCCAAATAGATCCAAGAGTGGATTGATAGGATGATGCCAGGTCAAAGCATTAACTACCCAGAGAAATGAAAACTGGAGGTGGTGGCAAGCTATTTGAATCAAAATCTGGAATTTTCTTCAATCAACCGCACCACTTCCTCTTTTCCTTTTTTTTTTTATATTTTCTTTTTGACTTGTCTCACCTCTTGTGTAACCAAAATTGAATTCGTTGCCAGGTCTTTGAAATAAATGCCCAACAACTTTACTCCTCCACTTTAATATTTGTCTCCAGGACTTCCTCTTTTTTTTTTTAAATGGAGGAATATGAATTGAGGCAACGGAGGAATCTGGACTATCTTGCTGCTTTCACTTTAATGTTGAGTCTCCTGCCCTTACCAGTTTGACAGCCAAGAGGTGACGCATGGCAGGGACGGTGCTGGAGGGCTGTGCTCGGTGGAGGGAGCAACGGACAACTCGGCTTGGGCTGGGCGGCGCTGTGGCGGTGCGGGTTTGCCGGAGATGGAGCTGGATGGACCGGAAATGGGATATGAGATACAACAGTTAAGTTGTTCTCAACTTCTTAATTCTTTTAAATTTGAGTGTTTATACTCAAATTATTTTTGCTCTGGGTTCGGATCACTCAGGCTCTGATACCAATTTGTAGATTTTGATATCTCACACACACAAGACACTTTACACTTTTGTATCTAAAAGGATAACCAAAAGCGGAGAGTTGTATAGCTAAAGCTTGCTTTGTATTTCTCGTTTTACTTCGCTCTGAGAATTACAACAATCGAAATACCTATTTATAGAAATGAAAACATATAACAGACAACGAACATATGCTAAACTGTTCTTGCGGTGGCTTCAATACTTTCGGCGCCGTAGATGAGAAATCAACTCGGATGGCGCCGTACTATTACTTTGATGGCTTCAACAAATACGGCATTTGACGTTTATGCCGTTTTCCAACAGAATAGCCTAATGAATACGCCGACTGCTGATAGCCATTGTAATTGGAATACATAGTTAACACTAAATTAAACTAAGACTGAAAGCTAACAAAGATAAGATAAATAAAATACGAGTAATTTGATTGATTTCATGATGCCTCACTTATTACAATAGAAATCCTATTTATAGAACTAAAAAGTTCCTTTCTAAACACACGGATGCTCACAAAACTGCAGCCCCATTACACTTTCAAATAACCAACCCACCACTAAAAATAACCACCCCTAAAACTTCTCTAAAATACTCCCTCCGTCCCATATTTATCTTCTTACTTTCCGTTTTTGGACGTCCCACATTTATCTTCCTACCTCAAAAAGGGAATTTTTTTTTACTAAAATGTCCCTACATGTCCATATATTTACAGAAAAAACCAATCCTTAATTTTACTAACAATTGCACTACAAGACAAAAAGAGACAAATTTACCCCTCAAAAAGTACACATGAAAATAATAAAATACAACTTTCTTAAACTCCGTATCTACAGTGTCGAAGAAGATAAATATGGGACGGAGGGAGTAACTAATATTATTTTTTTATTTTTGTGTGATAACAGATAGCGAGCTGGCTGTTCCACGGCAGGACTGACAACGCTGTGAAGAATCATTGGCATGTCCTAATGGCCCGAAAGCAAAGGGAACAAAGACGGATTTACAGGAGAAGAAAGCCGCCCTCTTTACTGCTCGAAGAAACCAAACCCATTATCAATTTTTGTCGTGAATTATCTGCTGAGGAATCTTCTTGCACTCAGTTGTTGCTCTCCTCGTCTGCTTCTCTCACAAACCCTAATTACAGTGACAGCCTTGTTGATGATTCTCTTGCCCTGGTAAATTAAAAACCCACCCTAATTTCTTTTTCTCTGTCTAATTTTTTACCAACTTTTATTAATGATGATGATACTGAGGTGATTGCAGGGCTGGGCCTGTGGAGGAGAGAAATCCAAGGAAATAAGAGTGAGGTGAATGGTGAATCAGGAGGTCATTCAAAGGGAATCTCTATCTCTGAAGTTTCTGCTTCAGAGTCAGTAGCCAACACCATGGCCAATCTGCATTGTAATTCTTGTGGGGAAAATGAGATTGGAAAATTCGGAGGGTTCATTGATTTTCTCGGAGTTGGGGCCACCTGGGGCTGAGCTTGAGGTGAGGATGTTATACAAACTAGTACTTATTTTAATTTTGGAAGCAAAAAAGGACAAGTGTTACAGGATGGTAATGTAGCAAGAACTGGAAAATTCCAAGGGTTGTTAAACAATTATTGTGTCTTGTTTCTTTCACAAGGATTCTATGCTATGTGATTATAATATGAAGTACTTCTTCCATTTTTTTGAGTGTAACGGTTTATGTTAATGTACATTTTCAACTATTAATAATTCAAATTCGGTATAACAAAAAATTCTGAATATTTGATATTTAAAAACTATAAGATAAGACGAATCCAACAAGATCTCATTTAGCTATATTTTTTCTTGTATAATTATGACGAAAATATAAGTCAAAGTACTATAATAAACAATAAAAAAAAAAGTCAAAACATTACATTTAAAGAAAAAACGGACGACCCCAATGCCTCTGAGCTCTCTCCCCCCTGGATCCGTCAACCATCAGGTGCTTGGGCACAAAAGCTTCCATCTTCACTCCCCCAGGGACATCATACTGTCGTGAGAGTGGTTGACCCGTCCACCCACGCAAGCAAACGAAGTAAGAAAGCAGGCGGCACTCGTGGTAGGCCACCGGACCCCTATCCTCGCCTGACGGATCACTTGACAGAGGAGCTTAGGGAAAGAGCTTCCAGTTTGCCGCCCTGAGTAGCGGGTGCTCGCGATGTCAATACTGTGCATGATTTTGAGTGGCTGGAACCTCCCAGGATTTGCAAGTAGAGGGCATTACGTTGCCTCTTCCCGGTGTCTTGCGCAGAACAGAGACTCAATTGATTTGGGATTCTAGGGTTCACGTTTCTTTTGTCTGTTTTTGGGCTTGTTCCGTTTGTTGCATTTGGGCTTTGTTGGGTGTGTTTGGAGCTTTTGCTGAACCCTCCCTTCTGGTTTTGGGGTTTTTTTTTTGGGCCTTCTCCTCTTTGGATTGTGCTGGACTGCTTTGTATTTTTGCGTCATTTTCACTGATATAATACCGGCTTCGGCCCTCCCTTCCACCGAAAAAAAAAAAAAAAAGAAAAAACGGAGGAGGTACTACCATTTCTTTGCGTGGTAAATTAAATCACTAATTCCTGAACGAATCGGCTCTTCTCCTGCCCCTTCTTACAACCTAGCTATTCTTCTAGTAATTATAAGGCCATTTCGAGCCCAAATAGTAGGTAGTATTCATTTTTTCACGAGCTATAGAAACTTTATTTTGTTTTTATTTTTGTTTTTATTTTCTTTTTTCACGAAAACTACAACACTGCATTTGCACTCCAATCCTCTATTTTTGCACGAATTCAAGGAATATTCCTACATATTCTGCATTTCATATGTTATTTTATACTACTTTTAAAAATTACAACTAACACCCAATAATTAACTATTTTAACATATTTTATTTCACAATAATATTCAAGATTAGTATTTTTTTTTCTTCTCCACAAAAAATTAGTATTTTTTTTATTGGAATGAGGACTTGCTTAAGCGGTCAAGTCCATACATTTCAACTTCAGGATTGGGGGTTCTCTCCCATTTATCCCTTTATAATTTATGTAGCATGGGCTCCCACCATTTAAAATTATTAATTTTTAATTACTTGATGATATAAATTAATAAAGAAAAATATTTTTAACAAGGTTAAACAGAAAAATCATATCTAGGGCTTCGGCTTTGATAGACGGCACCTCTGTTTCCTACGAAAGCGGAATACAATTCGGACGGCAAGATTGGATATCAATCATTGATATCAAATAGCAAACAGCAACAAAATACAAAAGATAGGAAAGCTACCAACAAATCCGGCAATTTCAAGACCAGGAGTGACATCTCGGATCAAGCGCGCCTCCTCCACAACCTTCAACATTGGTGATTACAATCCGAAATGAGCTTCGAAATTCCGAAATGTGCACCTAGCTTAGGTCTAGACACAAATGGTTTTAGTTTTTCACTCGAGTGAGGTTTCTGATTCCCAAAAGCTCTCAATGATCTTTGAAGAGAAATATGATGCAAAAAGCACTCACTGTATTTTACTATAATAATAATGTTCAAAGATGATTACAAGGGATGGGGCCCGGGATTTCATAGAATTAAACAACAAAAAGAAAAAAATTAAACAAGGATATTAAAGGGATTAATAAATCATTGACGTAAAAGAGAAATAAGTATGACGACTGCTGCATGCTACCACGAAAACAGATTTTACGCCCGAAAGAGTTGTAGCGCGGGATGAGTGGACTGGATGCGGCATGCCGGAGCTGCAATTTGGGGCGTGGCCATCAAACGCAGCATCGTGGCGTTGGGACGCGAAGAAGTAATGATGCGGGAGTCCTGGCCGCGCGCCAACTCGCTGTGTGTGAGAGTTGTGGCACGACGGGCTGGACTGGATGAGGCGCTCAAAAGAAGATTGGACGCGGTGATGATGATGATGATGATGATGATGATAGGTTGGGGCTTTTTGGGATCGGAGTTGCGGCGCGGGGAGTTTCTGTGTACGACGAAGGCAGCGACTAGAGCATGTCGGAGCTGCCGCATTGATGGGAGGCTTGTTGCATGGAGAGGATGAGCGCAGCCGGTGTTGGAGCTTGCCAGAGATGACGATGTTGGACGACGGGAAAACTGACATCGAGGGTTTTCTTTCGCCGGAGAATAAACAGCTGAAGGCAATGAGAGAAGAGAACACCAAGAAGGAGCCGGATGTTGCCTCGCCTGTTGCTGCAAAACGGGAAAGAAACAATTGTAATGAGGGAGATGAAATGAATTGATGCGGGCCCATCTTTATTCCACCACATTTGGATATTCTCGTTTGCAGCTGATCACTTATAATTCTTGGGCTGGAACAAGTTGGAAATTGATCAAGGTAGTAAGTAATGGATTGGGCTGGTGGAACGAACACGGAATTGGGCCGATATTGGATTAATTGGTATGAGCTGTTGTTGGGCCAGGAATACTTTCTTTAATTTGAGCCAAATCACTTGTCTTGCTTGAATTATTTAATTAATTTTGAATTATTTTGTCGGGTAGCGGATTTTACATTCCCAGCCAAGTTACTGGAATCCTAAACCCTAAACCCATTCAACTCCCCCTTCATCAGTTATCATTTTGCCAAAAAATAATTCAATGTAAACCATGAACCAAGTTGGATTGGGCAAAATAAATAATCATGAAAACCATGCCCACATATCCAACTTCTCACCCTTTTTGGTATGATCAAATATCGTTGGTTGTTCCCTTGATGTGTCCTTTTGGAGAAATTTTCAGATTTCACTTTTTTAGGAACCCACATAATTCGAAACTTGATGTGCTTCCGTAGTTCCTCGGATGGCCAAACAACGGGCTTACCACATAGGATATCTTTCACAGTTTGTTGCAAGTATCAGCAGTGTGCCCAGAAAATTTGTAATATGCACAGCTCCGTTGTTTCTTGGTTGTGCCAACATCCATATTAAGACCGTTGTCATCACTAAGATTCTTGGCTGAACCTTGACTCAACATGCCTCCTTTAACAAATATTGCCTTTGAAGATGAGGCTTCATTCCCTTGATAAAAAATCCCAGACATATAAGCTTTAGATTTTCCTTGATATCATCACATCTAATTTTTCTTTGTTCTTCATCATGGCATCAATGTAACTGACTTTCACCAACAACTCAGAATTGGTATATATTAAGGCATCTCTTTCTTCTTCCAATCTCTTTTTATCACCACTCAATAAATCCACAGATTTTGTCAACTTCCTTACCTCTTTCTTCAAAACCTTAATCTCATCATCTTTGTCGTCAATCGCACCATTTAGATCACAAATTTGATCCAACAATCTTTTGTTTTCACCAACACTCTTGTAGTTTTTCTTAAGCTCATCGAGTGCTTCAGCAAGCTCATCAAACTCCATATCAACTTCAACAATAATGTTCTCTAGACCTTGTTCAGACTTTTCAAAAGATAAGGTGCTCCCATCAGCATGTACGATGAATGCCTCAACATCATCAGACTTGGCATCACTTGGTTGTTCCTCTGATGTCTCAACAACGTCGTCATCACTTAGTGTTGCTTGCATAGCATTTCCACCTCTCCTCTTTACTGTAGGGCATTTAGATTTCTTATGACCAATTTCTCCAAAATCGAGGCACTTCTTATCTTTGAATCCTTCAGGCCATTTATAACAACTTTCTTGGTCTTCTTTTGCTCATCATTAGAAGAACCGCCTTTGTGGGGTTGTCTGTCGGTTGTTCCGACTTTCTGTCGGCTGCCATCATACTTGTTCTTTCCAAATTCTTTATATCTCTTTTCTTTCTGCATGTTGGCTAACTTCCTGGTGATAAATTCCTTTTCTTCTTCAGTAATATATACACATTCATGAATAGCCTTTAATGCAATACTCTTTGAGGTAGGAGGTTTCTCAAGATGATTCATCTCATATGTTTGCAAAGTACCAACAAAAGCTTCAAGTGATATGGTGTGCACC